>JAHLJT010000631.1:258604132-258703112 GCA_031308135.1 Acheta domesticus
ATTTTAAAAGAAAATAAATATTAAATAGTAATAAATAGTAAAGAATATAATGTTAATTCAAATTCGGTTGACTCGTAGAACAAATATAAAAAAACATTTTCGTTTGAAGCCACTATTCCTCGCGGCGCGCTGCTTCGGCTTGTTAATGTACATCCCTTTCTGGCTTTTGAGGGGAAATGGTAGGGATTCAGGGGAAGTTGCCTGTGCCCGTAATATCGCCGGGCCTCTCAGGCGCGCAAGTAGCTCGTGCGGGCACGGTTTGACGTGCCTGGATTAAGAGAAGTTGCGAGGACAACGAACTAGAGATACATAATGGCAAACGACTAGAGTCCCTAGATACAGAGAGTAACGCACTCCATTGTTCCACCGATCCGCCATTTTATGTCCAGTTGTCAGAAAAATGGAAACTGTGTGGTATTCTGTATGTTGAGAACCATGAGTCTACCCCAAACCAGTATTAATATTCTTGAAAATTATCATAATCTTCATTATGTCACCAGTTGTTATAATTTCCCTTCAGTTCTTGATTCGCACCTGGCGGGGTTGTCTGGTGAGTGAATATTAAATGGCGGCGGTTGCGCTACTTTATCTAGGGACTCTAGCAAACGACCTTGCTTCAGGGCTCCTAGCATGATAGTCGTGAAACTTGCCGTGTTTGAAACTGTCATATTGATTTGCACCGCGATTATCACCAGGCCACTGCATTAACTCAATGCCACCTAGACACTATTATAAGGCCTATCGACTGACTCTGTGACGTCACATGGATAGTCATCGCAGCAAATGAATCTTTCGCCGGCTGCTTACAGTCAATCAACGTTTACTCACCTTCTTCGCCGCCTTAATAATGATATTTTACAGATAGGAATTTCGTTCGATTAACAGTTAATTTCAACTAAAAGGAGAAAACGATATAACGATTTTAAATTAATTTTTTATTAAAATTCATTTTTTATTAAAATTTATTTTTTATTTTATTAAACATATTATAAAATATTATGCTTCTCAGACTGGTACATATTTTTGAGGCAACTGATCATAGATTGATCATATCGATTGATCATAGATTAACATATATTCATCCATGAAAAGATTTTGTATGCATAACACCATTTTCCTTTTTTTGGTAATCTTGATTTAACCAGTTGTATCTTACGGAATTCAAGAGGTGCACACTGTCAAATAGAAAATTAGCCGTTTTCCGGCGCACACGATTACATAACTTTCTCTTCTTACGAAGTATTCTTAAGACGAGAAAGTAAAAAAGGTTTTCGCCACGCTGTAATGTTGTGACTACAAGTAGTGACGTCAGAAAGAAGAAGCCCGTCTGACAATAGGCCTGATGATTTATGTGTCATTGTATTAACTCTGCCTTCAGTTTGTTATTTCTATATGTAGTAAAATGCTTCTAACACGTATATTCAGAAGCCATGTTTTGACACCAAAAATCGACTGATGGCAAAACGTCTATCTGTCGGTCAGTCCGTACAACGAGAGCGCCTAACCTTTAAGACAATTTTCTCAAAATTGATATTCCCCGATAGGAAGGATAAAGGAACTCTAGGCTACACGAATTTGAAACGGAATATTTGATTTGTGGGGGTTCTTCACATGAAGCCTTAAATTTTCTCAAAAATTGCTTCAAAGTTTTGGATCAAACTTTGTCCTCGAATAGAGTAAAAAACACTTAAAAGAATGGCACAGATCTCTTTTTCTTTCAAATGTTTTATTTCTAAAAAATTACAAAAATTCAGATTTCTTCGGCGTCTTCTTACAACTACAATTTTGTTTCCATAAAATTTCTCTTTGTATTTATCAAAGAACGGTGAAAGAATTGTGCTAGTCTCATATATGGCGAACTCGAATATTTTTAAAAATTGCAAAAAGGGAACGTTGCAAAACTTTAATATTATTAACAAATTTTTAATGAATTTTGTTCTAATATTAATGGTTCTGTGACAGCACACACTATCTCTCGTTATTTGTGACCACTCATTAATATTATTCTTACTACGCGAAACTGCAAAAGTGTTTCTAACCAGCAAATTTTTTTGTCGGAAACATTGACACCTTTTATCATGGCGGAGAGTGACTTTACTATTTCATAGATGCCGACGCTTTTGCCGCTCTAAGGATCTAACTCGTTGTGCGAGGACCACAAACACGTTTGAATGACAATAAACTGAACATTTGCGGTATCACCCGACGAGTGTTGGTATCAGCCAATGAAAGGTCACTGTCCGAGAGTGAGGGGTCTTGTAAATTCGCGAGAAATATTTGTGCTTATAAATGCGTAGCAGTGTTGCACTGACTCGAGGTTGTTGATACAGTAAATCTCTAAGGCCTCGACGTGAATTTGAATATGTGTTACGAAACGTTAACTGTGGTATATAGTGATGTAAGCTTAGGTTAGATGGCACCATGTACTTAGAAATTAACGACTGTCACCGAACTCTGAACTACACAACTTGTCTCGCACTAATCTTACAAACTCATTAGATATAAGAACACTGTTTATCACATGCCTATTATACATCATCGCAACGTATTTATCACCTTCCGTAGTCACCTTGTGTTTATTGTTGTCAACTTGACTTACTCCGGTCTCCATTAACTCATCTTGTGTAACGTGAACATCAACAGGGTAATTCGGAAATTAGCCAAATTCGAAACGAATTCGAATTAAAAGTCTTGGAGAGGAAAAACCACAGCGTGAAACACCGTACGGGCGTATTCAAACATTTTTTTAGACCTTTTTGACAAATATTTTTTTAAGACTTTTCTGATGTGTATTTCTGCATTAAATGTTAATGATAAAAATTAGTTAAGTACGGGCTAGTAAAGTATTACATTGCCGGCCTGGATAGCCAAGATCGCCAAGAATAAGGGAAATCTTCCTCGGCTTGAAGGGTTACGGGTTCGAATCCCGCCTCGGGTATGGATGTTTGTGTGGATTCCTGTTGTCCTTACGTGTTCTTCCTACAGTTGCCCCTACAGTTAAAATAATCACAGTGGTTGCTATACAACCAAGTTTTTAAAAGCGACCTTATAAAAGTATAATATTAACATTTTGAGGTAACAAATGAACTCTCTCCCCTCTCTCCCTCTCTCCCCCCTCTCCCCCTCTTTCCCCTGTCTCCCTCCCTGACTCCCCCTCCCCCCTCTCCCCCCCCCTCCCCCCTCTCCCACTCACTTCCCTCTCCCCCTCTCTCCTCTCCCCTCCTCTCCCTCCTCTCTCTCCCTCTCCTATATATATATATATATATATATATCTATATATATATATGTGTGTGTGTGTGCGCGTGTGTGTGCGCGTGTGTGTGCGCGCGAGCGCTCGGTGTCTGATGGCCGGTCCGCGTGTGCGCAGTGCCCGCCCGTCCAAGCTGCGCGCCAAGCTGTGCATCGCCGCCATCTGGGGCGTGGCGGGCGCCCTCGCAGCGCCCATCGTCGTCGTGCAGCGCGTCGAGTTCGTCGAGGAGTTCCGTAAGTACTCAACCACATTTATTGTTACTAGCGCACCCGTGCCAGAACTCTCGCATGCTACACCCCATCCTCTTCCTTATTTTTCCATTTCCATATCTCAATGCATGGCACAGCAACCTGTACAAGGAGACCCCATTGTTTATACCAATTTCGAAATACAATACCTGGTTAGGAATGATTAGTCTTGAGTTGATGATCACGCTGCTACTTCTAGGAATAGTTAATGGCTGTTGCTCATTTATTTATAACCTCCTGTCTTTCCAACGTTTCGGAAATTTTTTGTTCCCTCCCCAGTACTGCGGGACATATTTACACTTTTATTACATCGGTAAGTTACAAATTTTGATATATTATATATATATTAAAAACGCTATACTGAGATATTATGTTATCAAGTCACAACAATGACCGGAATTGTCTTCGTTAAATGCATAAGTTACATTCATTCGTTACCTTTCATTTACTGTTAGCAGTTTCTTGCGAACTAACAGGTTTTGTGCCATTTTCCTTCATGTTTCTTTGCACTGCCAATGTCTCCTCTACTCTATATCGCGCAGAAAGGTGGCATATCCGACGCTTCCGATCGGTGCCGAAGGTGACAATGTAACAAGCGCAGATCCAATTAATGGTGCTAAAACAGCACCTACTTTCTCGGACGTATTTTCACGAAAATTACTAATGCTTTCGAAAAATTAATATGACTTTATTTGAAAATTTATCTTTATAGATTTCATTGGGGGGGGAAAGTTGTAGGAAAACTCAAAAAAAAATGAATTTTTTCAATTTTTGAAAAATTAGGGTTTTCGATGAACATGAGACCTGCACCATTGTCTTAAACGTCTTTCACACTATCCAATGACAAAGTTTAATAAAAACAGTGGGGCATTTTTTTTTAATTTGGTAAATGTCCACGGGCTTCATGTAAAGTTTCCCTCGAAAATTCAAATGTCGCTATCAAATTCAAGGGACCACGACATCAGCCAGATCGATTGGGGAATATCAATTTTGGAGAAAATTGGCTGAACGATTTAGCTGCTAGCTCTGTTCACAGACGGACGGACAGACAGACAGACAGACTTTTGCCGACATTTGATTTTTCGGACCAAGGACCCACAAAACATGGATTCTGGCTACACTGCGTGTTAGAGACTTTTTTTTTAATTTAGCAACTGGTTGTATCCACTATTTTGTTGCAAGGGCTCTGTAATAAGAGTTTTCCTGTCAAACATTAGCAGTTTTTTCTCCCAGCATGACACAACACTCTCTCTACTAGTAGCGAGAAAGCAAGAAGTGCTTTGGGAGAGGAGATTTGTTCGGAACCCACGTATTTTGAAATAAGATTTTTT
Source organism: Acheta domesticus (assembly GCA_031308135.1). NCBI lineage: Eukaryota > Metazoa > Arthropoda > Insecta > Orthoptera > Gryllidae > Acheta > Acheta domesticus. The sequence goes on from JAHLJT010000631.1 coordinate 258,608,962, forward strand.
AAATTGTTAGCATGAAATGAACATTGTATGGGAATTCTCCTTTGTAAGTGATGAGATCAATATGTGAAAAGTGTTTGAAATAATTGGACGAAAATTAGAAAAAATTATTTTGAAAGGGAGGCATCAAATTATCATGTGCTAATGTGGTTCAATGATAATTGACCATTCTTTAGCAAGAGCTTTAAAAAATTATTTCAAAAATATGTTTAATGTACCCTATTCATATTGAGTGTTGACTTTCCGCAAACAAAAGAACATTATTTGATCCTGCCATTCTATTAGTCAAAAAACAATTATTCACGGCTTTCTATTTATACAGTGGGATTTAAATTCCATAACGTCTCACAAGCCTTGAAATTATTTTATCACCTGATATTCATGTGTCTGCGCGCAATCTTATTATTTTCCTGGTCAAACAAGTTGAAACACTGAAAGTGATAAAGTTAATTTCCATTGCCTAATATAGAACTACCAATAACTTTGGTAAATATCCCGAACATATGGATCGAAAAGCAGAAAGCAATAATACGAGTAGCAGAGAATGCGGCTTGTGTGCATTCGGTTAATGAGTACACCTGTTGGGCAATGAAATCTTCATGTAAGAGACTGGAGAGGATGTACGGTTACGCAACCCAAACGAAGAGGGAGAGCCAATATTTTTCGTCAGTGCTTATTGATGCGGAGTAGTTCGGCTCTGCACCACACGGAGGTGAGCACTTTGCCAAGTGCGGATTTTTACCGAATGACCGAGAGCGGGCGAATGTCGTATTTCGTCACTGCGTCAGCGAGTCACCCGAGTTCCAATGTTTGGTCCCATCGGAGAGCACTTTTCGCTTATTGCATACTGCTCTCAGAACAGTTGCATGCCCAAAACTGAACAGTGATTGCATTTCATTGGTTTAAAAAGAGAGATGCAGCATTTCTGTTTCGATGGATTGAAAGTTTTGGATTCGTCGAAACGATACCGTACTTAGTCTAGATGGAAAAGCGGGCTGTGATTGGTTTGAAATGGAACTGTTAGGCGGGAATTACATTCCCGTGTTATTTCAAAAGAACCTTGCATGCACATAAAAATTTCCAGAAAATTACCCATTAAAATGCAAACTTTCTACGTAAAATAGCAAGGAAGGGATGTTACGAATATAAGTGTAGTAATTCTTTTAGAGTCTTAAGAATTATAATTTTATCTGTTAACTATGTATTTTTTACCATTCCATCATCATGTACCATGTTAATTGTGCAACGTTACCTTTTCTTTGTGATAAATTAATGGCTCTCATAGTTCTTTCGTTCAACTTCACCAAATTAACTTCTGTTAAGAGACCGAATTGTCCAAGTTTTGTTATTGGGTTAGTTCTCTGAGAATGTGGCAGAATAGGTTCACTTAATTGACAGAACGTTTGGTACAGTGTCCGCAGCACAATTCTTGTGTATGGACTGCGCTTGGTAGCAAGCAATTGTGACCGACCGTCATTCACATAGAACCTCGACTGAGTCTCTCGAAATGACCTCTGTGCACATTGTGCTCCCAGAGGCCAAACGACTTTGTGAAACTACATCGACGCCATGTTGAGTTAACTAACATTGATGTTTGAACGTCGAGGAAGGAGCTTGTTACTGACGCAGTCCTCCTAGTTACTTCGTATGTAACTACACCCTTTTTTTAAGGGTAGTAACTTTCTCAGTGTTAAATTAATGCCTTCACTCACCGAATCACTTTCCTTTTTTTGGTTCACCTACAGTTTCAAGTTTGCGATCATTTGTATCCATTTCTTCTTGTAAACATATTAAAGTACTGCTTTGAAAATGTTTTGTTTGAATGTTAAATTGGAACTGAGACGAAGAAAACACAACCAACAAGTCGTTAGTAAACTCTACCAACATTTTACAGTGGTTTTATTAAAACAATGACCGGATCTACGCATCTCTGACACGTTGGCCTTCCTCTGAATATTATCTCTAACAATAAATGTTTTGCTCTCACCTTCAATTTCATCTTAATAAATGGGAGAATTCCCTCTTTATTTCCTTCTATTACCTCCAGACAGATGCTGAGGCAGTACTTTCCACATTGGGCCACGGTCAACTCTTCCACATTGGGCTCCTCTCGTTATGTCAGATGATGGTGATTTGCTCCAAACACCATCTCCACTCATCCAGCGACTTTACTATGGGAACGTGTATAACGGAGCAAGTCTAAAGTAGAGATGAATAAAAGCTTTCTTCTCTCATCGACCAACAGCGGGGTCTCGAAGCCCAAGGGGATACCACGTTCGCTGGGGCCCGGATTCGAATCCCCGGCCAACCCAGGTGAAATTGCCGTTGGACAAAGCGACTCTCGAAAGGGGCTCTGGGACTCTTCAGCACCCTAGGCCTCTCATTTCTCCATTCTTTAATAATTCTCCTTATCTCACAATTGTGTGCGCACTGTGATCGGGTAATAATTAACATTTTTAAGAATGTACGACCTTGTAGACCGCTCACATTATGCTCACGTTTAATCTATTCCAATGATTGCCATATGTTTATGTTAGAGGAAGAAAAAATACTAAAGAAATACTTTCCTTGTGGTAGTTACATACGAATATTATACTCAGATATATAAGCAGTGCTGGTTAATTTGGGTTGTGAAAGTAAAATACTGAATTCATAACATTTAATTTACCATACAACATATGTTATTTACAATGGCGTATTTTGAATCGTATCATTCAAACTACAATACATTACTCTCAATACTACAATATTAAACTAGAAACTCTTTGAGGCGTTGACATGAGAGAGACAGTAATTGCCAAAAACAAAATTTTTCACGTTATTACAAATTAACAAAAGTTAGTGAGTGACGTTAATGACTGTCCAAAGTCTTCAACATTCTGTGCAGTGACCATATTTCAAGGTCATTAAATGATTGTATTGTTTTTATTAGAGGAAAACCAGCTCTTGTGAGTCTAATCCAGCTCAGGGTGCTGATTTTGATAAGAGTTGTGTTCAAAAAACGTTTTTGCAACTTCATTTGATTACATATCCATATACTACTTCCTCTGTGCCCTTGGCACTGTCATTTACTACTTTATCAATGAAAAACCGACAAATTATATTTTTTGACAGTTACGACCTTCCCACGTCAACGTCCCCAGTTGATGTCTATCCCATGGAGAGGCAAAGTAGTGTGGGTGGTGTGTGTGCGCAGGCGGCGGTCGCTGCACCAGCAAGCCCTTCTGCACCATCGTGGGGATGAGCCCGCGCCAGATGGGGCTGTACCGCCTGGTGCTGTTCCTCATCCAGTACGTGACGCCGCTGTGCGTCATCAGCTACGTGTACGCGCGCATGGCGCTGCGCCTGTGGGGGTCGCGCGCGCCGGGCAACGCGCAGGGCAGCCGCGACGCCGCGCTCATGCGCAACAAGAAGCGGGTGAGTTCGCAGCACGAAGCCGGTGAATATGCAGCACACGCCTTGCGCAACAAGAAGCGGGTGAGTACGCAGCACTCGCCTTGCGCGACAAGAAGCGAGGGAGTACGCAGCACCCACCGTGCTCAACAAGAAGCGGGCGAGTACGCAGCACGCGCCATGCGCCTCAAAGAGCGTGTGAGTACGCAGGTCACGCCTTGCGCAACAAGAAGCGGGTGAGAACGCAGATCACCCCTTGCTCAACACGAAGCGGGTGAGTACGCAGCGAACGCCTTGCTCAACAAGAAGCGGGTGAGTAAGCGGCACATGCCGTGCTCATTACACCCGCAGGCGTGTAGTGCATGCCTTTTTTATCACTGGAACTAGTGGTGTTGTTAGTCTTCAATCGTTGCATGGTGAGATCTGGCGCCGATCTACACGTCGGCTTACGGGTTTTTCCCTCCATTCAGGTATCTTTCAGTAACAAGGCACCGCCCAGCCGGGACAAGCTCTAAGTTCCTGACTGGTCATCTGTAGTTCATGTAAGTGTGTGTGTCTAAGGGGTGAAGATAGGTCAAGCAAGGTGAAGGAAAGATCGCGCGCGATCCACGCCCGTTTGCTAAGGCACTGCTCCGGCATTTGCATGGAGTTCATCGCAAAAACCTAGGAAAATTCGAATCAGAGCCGCCACCGCTAAAATTCTTCTCCAAGGAGCAGCTGAATTTGACGTAGCTATCTAGCTACTGTCGAAAATCCTGACATCGATTGGGCCTTTCTAGAATACTGTTCTAAAGCAAAACAATACTGTTTTGTACGTGCAAATAAAGCACATTTTATTGTACTTCATTAGCTTCCCATTAATCGACATTAAGCAATATCACTTTGCAAGTGATGTCAAAAATAATTATGCCACTTCGTTGCTTACTTTATTAAAATAGGTATTCTGAAAACCTGCATTTTTAACTAACATTATTCCATAAAAATGTCCATCCATGAAACAACGACTACCACCAAATGTCCATTGGTATGTCAGAAAACAAAAACTTATTCCGAGTGAAAAATTATATTTTGAAAGTAATTCACTTTAAAATTTCATTGATGGCTTTTTAACTTTCTCGCTACGGAGTAGAGAGAAAGTTATGTAATGCTGCGAGAACAGAACGTCGGTAGAAAAGCCTTTATTAATGGGCCTGGTAACGAAAAAAATGGATAAATCTAGTTGCAGAATTTTAAAAAATCCTCTAACAAGTGGTGTAGCCAGAATATGTTTTATGAAGCCTTGATATTGAAACTAGTGGTCCCACAGAATGGCACAGACTTTCCCATATTAGTTTTCTATTTCCTTTGGTTTCGGCTACATATTCGGACTTGGCACATTCTATTCCCAGCCGCCATCTATCGCTACACAAAGTAAATTTTTGACAGTTTATTCTTTTTCTGTTTCCCAATAGTAGAACAGAAATATTATTTTAAGAATATTAAAGAACAGTAAAATCTCATCCTAAATGGCAATTTTCGTTGAAAAATTTGGAGCTGTTTTTAAGGAAATGGCGTTTAAGCGCTACTGTAAAAGCGAAATTCAGAGATATATTTGAATTTCAGAAAAACATCATTAGACGTCATTTGAAGCGCATCAACTCACAATACAATAGTGTTTACAAATTTGAAGTACTTAAACTCGCAAATTTAATAGTGATTACAAATTGCTGGAAATGTGCATATTAAAGGTGTCAGAGATTTTTCGAAAAAAACAATACATTTGTGTAATTTTTGAAAAGCAAAAAACTACCCAAAAATGAACAACGTCAAATTAAAGAGTGTAATTAGAACAATCCGTTCGAAAAGTTTGAAAAGATGGAGCCATTTTTGAGAAAATTGTGTTTCAACGTTTCTGAGCTAGTTTTCACGAAAACTGAGTTTTCGAAAAACATTATTTGCAATTATTTAAAGCACATATACTTATTAATATAATAATGCCAACAAATCGCCGCTAATGTAAATATTAATGACTTGAGAAACAAGTCAGTTTTGTATTTTTAGAAAAAACAGAAGAATAGAGAGTATGGCCTTTATGTCATCTCATGGAGATCATTAGGCACTATCCTTACGAAAAGTTTAAAGAGAAAATTTGGAGTCGATTTTGAGAATGTCTGTTTTTTTTATTGCACATATTGCACGTAATATTACACAAAAACTACTAATATTTTCAAAAAATGTGCAATCCCCTTTTTCAAAAATTACAAAAATTTAATTTATTAGACTTGTATCTCACGTCGTTAATATTTACATTAGCGGCAAATCGATCCCATTATTATATTTATGAGAGCATGTGTTTTAATTAGCACATAAATTTGCTCGAAATCTCAACAGTTTACTGTGAAAACTAGTTAAAAATTTCGCAACATCCGAACGTGCAGTGTCTCCAGAATTTTGTATTATCAGTTATCCTTTCAGAAATTATTTTTAACCAATGGGGTTCATAATTTTATACGATAGATACGATGATACTTGGTGGAGCAAAGGTTTTTCCACTTGTCACTGAGGGTAGTAGTTGAGTACATAAGGAAAATAATGGGGTCAGAGTGATTGAAAACACCGTGATTAAAGATTGAAGAAAGATTTATTGCGAAGAGTTAGAAAGGGAGTGGTCCTAGGCCTTGACCTCGGGGGCGACGGGCAGGTGGGCGCCCTCGGGCTTGAAGCCGCCCTCGTCGGCGACGTAGGTGACCTTGATGAGCTCGCCCTCGGGGGAGGTGTACTGGTAGGAGCCCTGCTTCACCAGCACCAGCTCCTTGTCCACGGTCTTGAGGGCGCCCTGCTCGCTCACCGAGGTGCCGTCACCGGACAGGTACCTGTTGGCACGACCACATGTGCTGTTAACACTCGCCAAAAAGCAAATCAATACTTTCATCGTTAATAGTGAATAGAATTGGTATTAATCATAAAAAATATTAAATAGCATTTCGGCTGTAGTCTATGGTAATTTTCTGCATAATTCAACTTCAATTATATCTAATGTTCTTTAGATAATAAGTATAACACTCAGTGAAATAGTGACAACTCCAAGACTTTTCCAGAGAGGAAAAAAAGCTACATTTGTATTGCCTAGCTTACTTGCTTTTCTTATAATCGAAATTTCTTGAATGGTGAATAAAAAAATTATTTAAATTTTTAAATATAAAGTTATTTCCAACGTTTTCAATGAAGATTCAATGACTCTCATTACTTCAGAAAACTAGTCAAAGGAAAATGTTAATTGGCTCCCGACGGGAGGTGGGGTGAAGCCCCGCTTGGCTGCGCCACTGAGAGGCGTGCGTGCTGTGGTGAGGAGCTACTCACGAGAGGGAGAACTGTCCGTGGTCGTCGCGCACGTCGGAGCTCTGCAGGATGGGGACGAACTTGGTGGGGGCGTCGGGGCGGGGCAGCGCCAGCGCCACTGCGCACAGCGCCAGCAACACCACGGCGGACAGCTGCGCACACCAAAGCACACATGGCATCACGTTTTCTTCCTGCTGCCATTAACCCATTTTTAAAGTCGAAGTTTAAAGTGCATCAATGGGAGATAGTGGAACAAGAAGGAAAGTCCGAGTTATCTTCAAACTGGCAATATATATCAGGAAACATCGAGGAGTGAATTGTAGTTTTACAGCATGAATTGTGAGGGCTGATATTATTTAGAAAATAATGTTAATGAGTTCCCCGTTTTTTTATAATTATGTGAATTGTTACAACAAAATTATCGTATAATCACTTTAACAGCAGATTGAAATAAAATTTGAGATTACACGCACAAAATTCAATATTAATATCATTTAATCATTGATATAAATTCGAAATTGGATTGAATCGATTTTGAAATTTTAGGTAAAAAAGTTTCTTTTTTAGTTTTATTCACACAAGGGAAAACAACAAAAAGTTTTGAAAAGTAATGTGGCCTACTTTATCTCTCTAAAATGCAGAAAATACACATCTGAAGTTTATAACGACAAAAGAATATGTTATTTAAAAAAATAAAATTGTTAAAATAAAAGATAATATTAAAATAAAAATTATTGCAATTCATACAATATAATTATATTACAACTCCACTAACCATGGGTTTCTAAAACAAGACAAACGTAATGAAAAGTGACTTTTTTATCAAGCCATTCTCAAAACGCTGGCTCTCGTGCTTATTTCCTATGTGGAAAACAACCAATTTTTCATTGTCACAAATAGTGTGTTAAATATTTCTAACATTTTTTGCACACGGCGTGTTAAAAAATTATCTAAATAACAATTGTGCGAGGCGATTTGCGAACTTGTAACGTAACTTACTATTATATTGTACGACTTGTACTTTTTTATTGCAACTGAAAACGTGAATTACAAATGGAAGAAAAAATATATTAAGATTACCAAATCAATGCCAATTTTGTATATTGAATCGTTTTACTGGAATAAAATAGAAGACTTTTACGATGTTTTTAAAGTGAGAAAAAAAAACAACAACGATAGTTTCTGTGAAATTATTTCTGACGAAGATTTTGTACAAGAAATGTGTGTTTCAGTTTCAAATCAAGTGTATTAGGTTGTCAAAATCAGAATTTGTTTTTATAGAGACAAATGTTTTAGTTGAATTTAATTTGTAAAGAATTAAATTCCTGATGTTTTAAAATTTAAAATATTGTTTTCTTTAAAACATTGTATATTATATCTAATCTCAAAGTATTACAATTAAAAATTGAGAAAATTGTAATGCTTTCCAAACTACTCTAAGAACATATTTCTCTTGAGAGCAGAACCCATGTTCTCGAGCACTCACCGAGTTCATGGCGGCGGTTGAGGTGGTGGTGGTGTCTGAGCTGAGAGAAGGCCGGAGGTGGTGTGGTGGCTGCTGCGGGGCGCTGCGCTTATATAGTGGCCGGGGTGAAAGCGGACTCGGGGCGCACAATATTTGGGAAGGCGCTGCGAATGGGACCCTGGCAAACACGCGGAAGACTGCTGCAGGTTGAACTGAACGTCGATAATAAACGCTAGTTATCTTTACACAAATAAAGAATGCCGAATACATGTTTAACAATTCCCGAAGAATATTTCTCATATAAGTTAGCATATTGTGCAATTTTGCAACTGCTGCTCCAGGTACAGATGCAAGGGAGTGAGCGCACAGGAACCACAACATTACAAAAAGCCCACATTTTTTTGTCATTATACATACTTTATTCAACGTAATTACCACATATATATCCTATTAATCGAAAACAGTAACGTGACAAACGTTAACGGTGAACGGTGACAAACGGACAAACGTTAACGGTGACAAACGTTTTCAATATGATCGAATTTTTTGTTAAAAATTTATTATTTTAAAAATATTTAGGAGAATCTCTGGACTTCGCCTGAAATGCATTTTGCATTCATCTTCTATCCTTGAGCACTGCAATGTTCCTTGAAGAATTTAATTGCAACAAAACAAATGTGCACCCAGTTACGAGTTAATCAAGCATCTTCAGTAGCATTTTTGCAAAACTTTCAGTTTGAACAAATGCCAAACTTCACGCAACTACTCTAGAATTAACATTTCGAGCCATTTTGTAATGAAAACAGAATATATCCAGTAACTACATAAGTAATGCTACGTATTCTGAAGTTTGCAATAACATTGCAGAGAATGTCGAAAACAGAATATACACAATATTTCAATTAAGAAAATCCTTTACTTTTCGTTTCTTGAAAATTTTATTTTAAATATTTTACTCTCTTAAACTCTTACATTTGTTTACGCTTCCTTAGTTTGCAGATTTATAACATTTTAATCAAAATGAAACGACAAACATTTCTTAAAGTCTTTCATTTGACAATATTCGAGAAAACATTTATAATCACAGTGACATAAAATGTAATATGTTTCACTGATGTGTGCTCTAACTGAACAATAATATTTTGTTATACAAAGAATCAAAGCGAGTTTTCAATGGGAAAACTAATATATCAACCGGAAACTTCGTTTATTTAACAAGCCAAACAATTAAAAGGACTTACAATTCTGCGAATAAAACCATGTATTATTTTTCACTTTACAGTAATTAAAAATGGAAATCTCTTGCGCTATGTTATGTTATATTAAGGGAATGTACAGTATAAAGTGTTAAATCGACCGTCGTAAATGTGTGGCACGTACCTATTGTAACTTTTTTTGAATATTGTAAATTTTGAAAAAGGATACGAGTGTGAAACTACAATTGTTTACGTATGTAAACTGAAAATAACTGTTCTTAGGAACAGCGATTTATCACCCGAGGTGGATCCCAGTGAGGCCGAGGATGTAAAGAAGCGAATACAAAAACTTTCCTTTTCAGCCAGGAAAAAAATTTTTTTCTGTACGCTCATCTTTAAGTGATATATAAATACACCATAACTGTAATGTTAAAATGTTTATCATTTCAAATTTATGAAGAAAAGTATCGTAGTAGTTATGTTTGTGATATTTTGAACTCGAATTCAGTTCTAGTTTAACAGTTAACTTCAAATCACATTTCAATTGTTTGAGGTCCTTGAACATTAAAGCTTAATGATGACGAAGACCAGGGAAATCTGAGAAAATTTAGTTGTATTTAATAAAATAAAGAAACGAATATTTATTTTTTCTCGTCCAAAATAAACTTTATTGAATTACGTTACCTTTGGACACATTTTTAAATGTCTAAATGAAGCAAAGCAATTCACTGATTTTTCCTTCATTTGCCGTTCACTTCAAGGTTGCTGTTGGAGTCAAACGGAAACAAGGCAGAAAAAATACCGGTTTTTCGGGCCTCTCGGAGTTAGCACAGGATCTGGGAGGTCGAAAACATGGGGGTTAAACTAGTGCCTGGGTGCCTCTAATACACTCAAAGAAAAAAGTTTTATGGCCTTTTTCAAGGTAAAGTGTGCGTACAGACTGGACTAAATAGGCAAATGAAACAATCATATACTTATATTTTTCATTCAAAATCGAAACATTTTCGTTCCTTTTCTATTTTTTCTGAGATACTGGGTATCTAACAAAACTACTGATGCTTCGCACACGGCAGACGGCTGCATAGGTTTTTTTTAAGCCCTGGAAATGAGTAAAGTATATTATGTGATGAATCTATGAGAGCTTTTAATTACACTGCTGGAAAATAAATCGATGAGGCATTAGCCTAGTTAATAAACCAGCCAAGCGATTTAAAGTGTTTATATTCCGTGAATAATACGTTTTATTTAATTTCCACAGTGGAAACATTAAAAATACGAATATATTTCACAATATTTTAAAACTAGCAACGTCGACCGTCGTATTGCCTGTTTGCTAATAAATTATAAGTCAACAAAGAGAAAAGGCTTTGATTATTTTCGGAGGAAAAGGAAATTCAAAATTTATGGAAATATAGATACACGTTTTTCTTATAGTAGAAAATGAAGCTGAATTTAGAACAAGAGTGATTCCATGTAAATCTAAGACATTTGGCCTCAAAATTAAGGCCCACACATTTGGATCCTACACAAAAAATACATACGTTTGGTCTAAAACATTTTTTGATCGACAGAAACGATCCAGACGTGTTTCAAATAAAACAATTAATATCTCCAGTGGAAAAATCTGCCTGATCTAAAACCTAATCTCTCTCCCCTACCCCCTAGGGGTGGGGAAGTCAATTTTGAAACCTTAAATGGAAAATTTCCAATATTTTTTCATTAAAGAATTTGATTTAACGTTGTAAAATCAGCGCTGGCGATTTGAAGCCGCTCGATGTACATGAATACAAATAATGGGAGCGTCTCTCGATAAAAAATAGTTTAAAACAATTTTATGTATTTTTAGTGTATAATCCGAATCAGCAATAAAAAGTGAGGTTTCCCATTTAAGATTTCAAAGTTGGCTCCCACCTCACCCTCAAGGGGCAAGCGAGGAAGTTTGATTTTAGGTCTGGCAGATGTGCCCATAGGAGAAATTAATTTTTTGCCTTTGACTTTTTTTGTATTTTTTGCCTATTGAGAGCGAGTGAAAATCGTCTCCTCGGTAAAATTAATGTGCAGGAGCACTTTTCGAAACGAGTCTCCTGTACGATGCCTTCGACACCGGAAAGGTACCCATAATCGTTTTCTTGTTTTTTTTCGTTAATTTAATATTTTGCTTTGTGTCAGTGTAGTTCACCAACGGTAAGCATTTGTTGATTCCGAAAGCATCAACTGCATAGCATCTTAGTCCCGTAAGTGTAGTGCATTATACTAGTAAGCCGTGTCGGTTTTCCTCCCCAATTAGAACGTTCTATTCCTCCCGTAGCGTAGAGAGGGTTTTCCTCTACAGTTATCTTTCTCAACGGAGTCCCACCGCAAATAGGCAAGCTCTAAAGAGGCGTTTGTTCTCCCCACATATGTGATAGTGTGGTGTATGTGTAGATTTTTTAGAAGACAAAAGGGGACAAACACGAGGAAGAAAAAATCGCCAGCGGTCCGTGACCCATTTGTTAGAGTTGTGCTCCGGCAGTTTCCTCAAACTGTTCTGTGAAACCACCAGAAACTTCCGATCAAGGCAGCCGGTCGTTTCTTCTTCGTAGAGTGGTTGAATTTGACATAGGTACGTAGCTGGAATCGAAAATCCGTGTCTGTCGAAACTCACATCGTATGGCATTTCGTTAATCAATGATGCAGAGACATTGGTGGATCACGCTCCTTCGAACTCGACTGCGCGAATAGTTTATTTACTTATTTATTTATTGTATGGCGCGAATTGTAGAAAAGGCATCACACTTATTGTAATTAAAAAAAAATTAATGGCCATATCGCTTGTGCAAATGCTCATAAAGTCCATTTTTCTTGATGAAGACTGATGATTAAGGTGAATAAGGTGAGTAATAAGAATGAGGGTGGGGGATGAGAAGCGGGGGAAACAGGAAAACAGCGAGAAATCCTACTTCGAACATGCTTTGTTCTCCACAACATTCTTGGGGCCGGGATCGAATTTCTATCTATGTCTACGCGAGACAACAAGGATACTTTTTGAATGTGGGTTTTGTAAATTTTTGCTCTCATAAATTTTGAGACAAGCAACTAATGTTCATTGATGCCTCCAGGATGGTTCATGGGCAGCGTACTAGCTTCCCGTGATGTGATTCCGGGTTTGATTCCTGGTTGAGGCAAAACTCGAGCTGTAGCTTTCGTTTAAAATTGTCCCAGTTTCTGTAGCTGTGTGACGGAGAGAAGCTCAGGCAGGCGGGGTTTGTTGTTTAAGGTGAAGGAAAATAAGTCATGTTTGCCTTATGTCTCCCTTACCCCAAGCACGAGAATTAAACTAGGGCCAGGCCTGGGGGACACAGCTGGCCAGCAAAACTGGACAGTCGACCCAAAATACCACTATTGTTGATGAGCACGTTAGCCATTTATTTTCTACTTACGAGTAAATCACGCCTCTTTAAGGTCATTAACAGATAACGTCACAACTTTGTGTTGTATCATGCGCTGCCCTCCAGAAAAGCAAGCACTAACTCTTATTTTAAACAATTTTTCCAATCTAGAGCAAATTGATACAAATGTATGAACTGTTTGAAATGAAATGAGTTGCCAGTTTACAAAGCGCCTCTGAATGTGTGGTTCAATTTAGATGTTTAGCATTGCCTATAGTCAACGAAAAGCCATAATCCACTTCATGAGAACAACTACCTGATGTTCAAATTGACCGGAGTAGGCTGACGAGAGATCGCTCAAATAGTGTGATGTACCCCACTGAAAAATTATTTTTTTCTCTGAATGGTACGGAACTCATCAATTTCTAGGTGAATTTATATATGGATTAAATGTTCTTTTAACTGTTTCAATCATTGAGTCCAAAGGAAATCGCAGACTTTTCTGGAATGGTTTTATCTCCTCAAATAATTCAGTTGTTTCAGAATTTTTATTTGTTTGTTTTGTTTAAATTTGGGATGTATTTCTGAAGAAAATAGTCGATTCACATATGAATTACAACCATTTTTTCGTCATTACGGTTCTTTACAATTAGATATTTAATTCATGTTACGAACACTTTTTTTGGAATGAGTAGTTTTCGCGTAATTTCGAGTAAATATGTGATAATTATAAAATCATACGACGAAATTTTCTCAAAAACGTCTTTTAAAACCTTTTTCTTCAAAATTTGCCTTACAGTTTGACATGTGTTCTCAATTCATTAAAACGCATGACATTTCGAAAATTGCAAAAACCTCAATTTTTTAAAATGTTTATTTTATCCTTCTTCGATTACATTCAGAATCTTTCAAGGTATTAAATATATTACATAAATAATACAATATTACATTAATATAACTCATTAAAATACTATACGTATGATTAATTGAACTTTTGTACATGAACTGAGGGATACCGTTACAGGGATCTCTAATATCTTGTTTGAATTTATGAAATACAACTTTTTAATATTTCAACAATGGTATAGTATAAATTATTTATGTACAGTTGTCAAATCATGGAGGTTGGAGTATATCTTCAAATTTTAACATAAAGATCGTTTTTATCAGGGGGAACATTTTTTTTTTCCGTGATGAAGAGGGTGGTTGGCTGGCGCGGCAGGCGCGGCAGTAGCGGGCGGCGTCGCGAGAGCAAAGGAAGTGGCGGTTCCGCGGCTGCTTCCCCTAATATCGGCTGCCGGTGTTTGCTTGCGGTGCTCATTACGGGAGTTGGATCTTGAGGGGCGCGCTTGCCGCCGCCGCCGCCGATATGCAAATGGCGCGCGCCGCAACGCCCCGGGGACGCCGAGGGGCCCCGCCGGCGGTGGCGGCGAGGGCGCTGTGGGCGCAAACGACGCGAAAAGTGCGCGAAAAAACTAAGAAAAGGTAAAAAAAAAAAAGGTACTTTAGGCGGCGATAGATGGCAGCTGTAAAGAATGTGTGGCAAGTCTGAATAGCTAGTCGAGACCAAAAGAAATAGAAAACTAATACGGGGAAGTCTGCGCCATTCTGTAGCACCATTAGTTTTTCTTTGATTGCGAAGTGAGCATTTCACTCGGTCAAACATTGAGGAAGTCATGCAAGAGGATTGATTTGTTAGTGATTCCGTGGGCGTCAATTGCTAATGGCATTAGTCCCGTAAGTGTAGTACATGTTAAAGCGCAAGCAGTGGAAGTGATCTTTCCCTACTAGATGGCGAAATACGCTGCCAACCTACACGCCGGCTTACGGTGTTTTCCTCAACAAGGTATCTCCCTCCAGCCGAGGAGGTACCCCAACCAGGTATCTCCCACCGCCAGAGATAAACTCTCGACCGGGAAAAGCTCCCGACCGGTCTCCCGGTATGTGTGTTTGTGTGATGTAAAAGTAAGTGTATGCAAGTAAGGGGGAGGATTGGAAAAGGAAGAGGAAGGGAAGATCGCGCGGAAGGTGGCCCAATTTTTAGGGTATTGCTCCGGCATACGCCTGATGTTGATGTGTGAACCTATGGAAAATTACCGATCAGAGCAGGCGGCTGTTAGAATCCTCCTCCAGACAGCGACTGAATTCGATCCAGCTAAGTAGCTTGTGACGAAAATCCTCCCCCCGTAACGACTGGAGCCCTAGGACCCTCCTGACAGAGGTCCTGCAGTGACATGAACAGTTGCTTAAAGTCTGTCAACAGTACACGTTGCTAACATTTATTTTTAATTCAATTAATGTTATTCCATATACAAATGTTATACATGAGTCTCCTGGTCAGAGGTCTTACCGTCACATCAGTTGTCACCCTTGCTGGGCGTATGGTAACAGGAAGAAATAAAAAAACATATTCATTATGCATGTTTTGAGAAGCCAACCTAAAATTATGTTTACTTCAAATGTATTCCTTTAATGTCATAGTGACATTTGTGTTCAATTTCTACATGTGAAGGTTGTCGGTAGGGTAATCAAGGCCAAAGAGTCTAGAGTGTATTGACGAATCCAATTAGTTGAGACTTGTTTTACACTTTCAATTATAAATTATTTTAGAGATAATGAAACACTTGCACTATTGTTTTCCATTTAAACAATGTTTTATGTTTAAATCTCATATTAATTAATATATTAATACAAGTTTAAAGTTGTATTCTGTAGTAAAAAGGTTTTTTTCACGAATTGGAGAATTTTGCCAAATTAATCGTTGCCAGTTTTTGAGATATTCGTAATTACAATTTAAAATTGCAGAATTATATCACGGCAAGTGCTTTGGAAAACTAATTCGGTAATCCTTTTAATAAACGTTTACCTTCCGTCAAATTTTCAGTATACTTGTTTAATATTATTATGGATTTCATGAATGCAAAAATATCTGAGAATAATTAGTGAGGTTCGTCCAGTTTCCCTGATCCTTGAGCAAATGCTGAGATGGTCCCTTGTTTTGCTTCTGGACATAAATGTAACTTCATTATTTGTGCACATCTTCTGAATTTCAGTGGGAAATATAGTTATTCAAATTATCGTTTTTCATATTATCGCGGCAAAAAGTATTATTCTTTCATGAAGAACATGAGGGTTCAGGGCAGGAATTTATAGCTAATTTACCTTTGAAAATATATTTTATTATATAGGAGCGAATATTTTGTCAACAAAACTCGAAAAAACCCTCTCTTTTCTGTATTCAAAATTCGACTAGAATATGGTTTAAATTCACTTCTCCCCATAGCTTGTCACAAGCAGTTTTAACTGTTTTTGACGTAAATAAATAAATAAATAAAATAGTACAATAGCAGTGCTTTCTTAAATGAAATTAAAAGAATATAAGAAATATATGGATACACCTCAAGCGCCCTTTAGAAAAATATAACAAAGTAAAATCAAAGAAATTGATGGTTTTATTAGTCAGACGGTTATGGACAATGCAGATGTTTTGAATATATTTCGATTCATTACTTGGAGAAATATTTTTTCCGGATTCTAAAAACGATTACCCAGACAAGACGAAAGAAGAGAATGAAATTGATTTGAAAGTTTAATTATCCATGTTTTAATGGTTCTTTGTATAAATTAAAAATTTGATTATTTCACTCGTGAAATGAAAACCAGTAGGGTTTTAACTATTCATATAGAATTCAGGGCGGTGTGTCTCAAAAACTTTATAGCTTTTTCTATCCGATATTTTTTATCGCTTCTCCCTAATGGCCAATCATGAATTGTGACTCATCTACCATAACCTCTTTGATATTAACATAGCTTTCAGTTATTTTCAATATTTGGCGCATTTTGTAACTCTGTTGGACATAATTTCATTCGCGGAATAGTCCTATTAAATACTACGGGTGCTTTGGAACTTCTCAGATAAATCGACAATTTCCAAAGCACCCATGGTTTTATCTATGATAATTTCTGATGTGTCAAGGAACCTTTAATATTTGTTGTAGGATTGTTTGTTGAAACACGTTGTGTGAAAATTAGCTTTAGCTGTACCTCCTCGTGTTAGGTATGTGTGCGTTAATAAAGATCGAATTGTGAATTTGTCACTTCTTCCAGTTCGCATCTTCGCTGTGAGTGAGAGTGACGTCTTCTTCAGGGCGCTCTTTGGCCCACTGCGCGGCGAAGGGTGAGGAGGCGGGCCGGGCCGAAGCCGCGTTATTTGGAGTAAAGTTTCGTGCTTATGCTTCCTCGCATATTGGCAAATTTTTATTACCTACTACCTGAAGTACCACGGCGTTATTTGTTCATGAATTAGAATGGAAGTAGACTTGAGGCGAAGCCGCGATATTTGAAATGAAGGTTTCAACCGTACGTTTCCTTCCGTATCGTTGAAATAGAACTATTGTTTACTATATGAATTTCCAGGTTGTTATTTGTTCGTGAATTAGACCGAAAATGTAATTGGAAGGAATTCATTATGCAATGGTTAATGAAAATAGTTTTACTGACACCGTCTCCATCTCTGGCTTCCCTAGCTTCCCGTCCAGCCAATTATACTTCGGTTTTTCTTTCTTGGCGCACGGGGCAGTGTCAATAAAATGGAATATCTCACGGTATTTCGCGTCGATCTCGGTTGTGCCACTACGAGTCGTATGATCGCCAGCACTGCTCGATACAGTCGCGATCATGCGATTCCTAGCGGCACAACCGAGAACGACGCGAAAGACCGTGAGATATTCCATTTTGATGACACCCCCTGTACATTAAGGAAGTAAAACCGAAGAATAGAGGTAGGAGAGGAATTCAGAAAGGAAGTTTCCCTACGTCAACAACAAAAAGAAAACACAATTCCAAGGAAAACTTTTATTGTAGCAAATATACATGACATATTGCACTCTTTTTCCACATATTAACCACTATTGAGGCATTTATCATACCATGGGATCAATATTTCTATCTCTGAATCGTAGAAGTCTGCCGCTTGGGATAGTTTTGACAAGAGTTTGACGCCCGCCGGCAAATGTGCATCACTTTGATTCGTGTAATGTTGACGGTAAAATAATTCTTTCGGGTGTAAAAAAATATAAAAATTGTTGAGACGAGATCCAGATAATACGGTTGTTAGGTAAACTTTTCTCAGTGACACGGCTGCACTAGATCTGTTGTGAGCTAAGTTTTGTGTGACCGACAGTGTGCCCAATCACCCAATTTTTACACTCAAAAGAATCCAAAAGCTTACTTTCTGTTGACAGCTGGAAATGACGTAGGAGTTGTCAGAAGTGGAGGAGATGTTGAAAACCTGGAGAGAGTGCGAAAAGAGAGAGTATCTATTTATAACGCTTCTCTGACCTGTGACAAATGTGCCATTCTCTGGTTACAAAAGAATAATAGTAGCGAATTTTGTGATTTATTGTTGTGTTGTGTAGTCATCGACTTTGTGTTCTGCTCATGTATGCATTATTTAGTTCAAAGTGTGTTTAATTGTTCATGATATGCAAACTCCAAAAAATTATTGAGTTCCAAACGTAATAATGTTTTAGTATGAAACTAAATATAGCAGTTGATGAGTTTTCGTATGAAAGAAAGCATATTCAAAATTTCTAACGTTTGAGTGTCATATAGAACACATATTCCTTCCGTACCAAACGTTCATCTGAATCACTATAAGCTACTTTGAAGTGAATTTGTGGTTGAAGTCGGCGTATTTTTTTTTAATTAAGAAAATGATGGCTGAGAATAGTTTTGAGAAGTAACAACTTCAAGTAAACATTTTGTTATGTTTTGAAACAAACATTTTGTTGCCTTCTGGAGGGGGATGGCAGCGGGAGTCACGCAGATTAGGTAACGTGCAGACGTTTGCGGTATGAGCTAGGAAGACATTCGAAAAATTTAAATATATCATACAAAAACCAATGTGTGCGTCAGCAAATAGTGAATTCGCGACGAGGAAAAACAAAAACTGAGTCAGAAAACGTGGAATGGAACGTAAAATAAATATTTTACCTTAATACAAAACTTACAAAGTGGACATTTCAAGTCGCACCAACAGACGACCACCACGCAAAAACTAAATTCTTTACAGATACCTGTTACAAACACGCAAACAAAGCCGCAAACAGAAACTTCCGAGAAAGCGTACATAGCAATACCCGTACCTCCAAAGCCAAAGCCGTACGCAAGTACTTTGCGTGCGAATGGAGAAGTGATAAAAATCCCAAACAGCGACTCAAAGCAACGGAAATATTTTTCGCATGCGGCGCAGCTAAATGTTTGCCTTCAATTCCCGGGCCCGGTCGTTTTGCTTCGTTCTCCGCGCTGTGCTGCGAGCGCGCGGCGGGTGAGGGACGCCATTCAGGCGCCGCAGACGCGGAGACCGTCGCCGCTTTCTCTACAGGGTGTCCGGGCAGGAAACGTCGAAACTTCGAAAATAAGCTCTTAAGACAATTCTAAGCATATTTTGTCTAATATACTACGTGGATATTCCGAATGGTTGAGCCGCAACAAGCACTCAAAAGTTGGTTTGAAAAAATGATTTCCAGGCAAAAATTTGCATTGTAGACGCATAGAAACACTCCAGAAACATATAAGTTGTTTATTATTTACAAAAGAAATTAATATATTTAAAAATTAGGCGAGAAATAAAAAAGCATCCAATTTACACAATTCGACACCTTTTTGATTTCTCGCTTAATTTTTCTGTCTGAGCAAATATATTTATTTCTTTTGTAAATAATAAACAACTTATATGTTTCTGGACAGTTTCTTTGCTTCTATAATGCAAATTTTTGCCTGGAAATCATTTTTTCAAACCAACTTTTGAGTGCTTGTTGCGGCTCAACCATTCGGAATATCCTCGGAGTTTATTAATGTCTTAAGAGCATATTTTCGAAGTTTCGACGTTTCCTCCCCAGACATCCTGTATAAATAGCGCGTCGCGTCGCGACAACGGACGCATTCCCGTTATTGACGTGAACGCGCGCAGAGCCAGGTGGGTCCTTCCGTTTTAACTCGCTTGTGGAAGTAATATCTCTGCGGAGATCGCGCCCATTCTTCCCATCGAACGAGCCAGAAGTTGTGCCTTCGACCTTCTCGAAGATGTCGCAGCAGTCGACGCGATGAAATAAAGGCGCATCGCCGGAGCAGACGAAGGCAATCGACTGGTGGGTTAACGCCGCTCCAACTGCCTGTGAGCGGGGGGGGACCGCTTTCTGACCCTTGGGGGACGCCTAGTGTAACTGCATTATTGGGAAGGAATTAAATCAAAGAATTTCTTCCGTCTTCGTTCCATTTTTACTTTCCCGTATACGTACGTATACACGGAGTGATATACATAGTATAGGGAAAGTTATGTAATGCTGCGCGAAAATATGGCCAATTTTCGGCGGAAAAAAATTCATTGCCGGTCCGTTGAAAGGAAGCAGTGGATAAAACCAGTTGCTAAATTAAGAAAAAAATCCCCTAACACGTGGTATAGCCAGAAACCCTGTTTTCTAGGCCCCGAAAAACCAATTGAAACGAAAACGTCCGTCTGTCCGTCTGTGAACACTGCTAGCGCCTAAACCATACGTACTATTTCTTTCAAAATGGATATTCCCCGGTCGATCTGATTCTAGTCGAAGCTTTGAGATTTTGAAAAAGATTCTTCAAAATTTGGGAGTACTTTGCATGAAGCCCCCCGGATATTTTCAAAATTTTCTCAAAAACGGCTCCAAATTTTTTCTGCTGATAGAAGTATTTTTATATTATTTGTAACTTTTCGGCGATGGCTTAAAGCTTATTCTCACTTCAAACTTTCTGCTTTGCCATCCTTCACTGGCCTCCCGTTTTCTCTGGTATTCACAGTTTACCTATTTAGCGTTGTCATTCTATATTCTCAATATTTGGTTCTCCCGAATTTTAATTATGATTTTAATCTTATCCATAACGTGGTCCTTGCAATCTTTTAGAAGAAATCTGATAGAGTGTATATCTTCTTCTGTCTTGAACGATAGGGTATGAATGCTGAAGTCTTTCAATTTTAATTTATACTTTTGCGAATTCATTCAAAACACTGCCTCCCACTACCTACTAATATGCGCTTAATGTAATATACTTTGTCTGCTTTGCATGTTGTGGGCGTTTGGAATCACCCTTATCCTGTGTTACAAGTAAATCTTTCTTCCTGTTTTGTCTACTTTCTAGATTTATATTCTCTTAATGGTCAAACATAAAACGATTTTTTTCAATTATCTGAAAGTCGCAGAAGTACTCAAACACGTCAAAAAGACGGTAGGAATGAGACATATCGAAAAACACAATTTGAATTATACGTTTCGTTGCTTATCTAAGAAACTGTGTGCAATAAGTTCCCGGAGTACAGGCATTTTCCACTGACGAGACAATAACTGGCTTTTCTTAAGTATATCCATTGAGAATACTCACAGCAAATGACTCTTCCGTTGAACGAAACCAATCTCCCAAATATTTTTAGATGTTCTTTTTTAATACATTTTACACTATTCCACTTACGAAATTAAAAGCTATAGTCTTTAACAAACGCTATGCTCACTTAGGATGATGTAAAACAAAATATATCGTTTCATGTACTTTCTTTCTCTTACTATTTCTTCCTTCTTGCCAACCGTAATATAAGATGCAATAAGTGATAAGTGGTCACTGCACTTAAAACGCGAGTTGCATTGGTATTATTATTTCACACATTTCTAAAACTTGTTGGATATTATTCATGGGGTAGTCTTACTAAGCAAATATTCCGTTGTTGCCCTAACCAATGATACATTTTCTTTTTCCTTACGATTGTCTTTTTTGGAAACACTTCTATTTCCTAAACAAATTTTTCAAAAAAGTTTCCAGTTTTCCATTCAAGTTCTTCCGCCACCAGATATTCCAATTTTTACTTTATTCATTTGTTTATGATAATCTTCTCTTTAATTACAATTTTACACTTCACAATATTCATTTTTTCTCCTCTAGAAAAGAATTTGTAATTTTCGAAGTGTACCTAAAATCTTTAATTATTTAGTGTATAGTTTTGCTGCTTTGATTCGTTTACGTTATTCTTCTCTCTCGGGAATTTTATTGTCATTCTCCTCGAGATTAACTAGGTTAGTCCAGAAACCAGGTGCGAATTTCACTATTCCCTTTCATTTTATTATTTTTCTCTTTGCAAAATTCGAACATATTTCATTCTTTTGCTGTGTTTTTACTGTCTCTCCTTAAATCACTTTGTGCCACATTTCCTTTCACTTCGAATGCGAAATCGCTCCTATTTAATTCCTTGTCTGAATATCTCTTTTTCCTCAATTTCTTTATTTTCTTGTGTCTTTTCAAATACTTTTGGAGCTCTTGTGTCCCGATGAATTTTTTAACATAGATGTTTTAAAATTCTTTTGGTGGTATAATGCCAGTCATTGTACAGATATTATCAGTTAATAGAGATACTATCTATTCTGTGAAGAAATCAGTTCCCAAAATTATTTAATTTAATTCCAGAAGACATCGAAAAGATGTTATTAAGGACTGCATTGTTAGGAAATGGTAACTACAACTGTGATGTTTGTAAATATACCTATTGTTAATTTCCGTTCTTAACATTATCTTAGGTGACATCACGTGCATATTAGAAACGTTCAATAAATTCATTTGCGTAGTAAGGAGGAAAGTTATCTGAAAATTACCAAAGCACAATTATTTAAAAAGACTATTCTACGAATAAAACTTATAAGCACGGATGATGAATTTCTTAATGCACCAAATATTAGTACGCAAATGTGGAATGCATATTTCATTCAACGGCTGATTTAATGCGGTTTATTATTGGTTTGTAGACAGGTGATAAGAAAAATTGGTAAGCTAAATCGAATTTTATCGTGATACACCGTTTTTTTAGAGTATACCAAAAGTGTGGTTTGATGCTATTGTTGTAAATTTAATAAGTAGAATAGTCATTGTAAAAATATTGGGATAATAATGACTTAAAAATTGTGAAATGTAAAGAAGCTAATTATCTTGGTCCTTGGAATTATCAGAAGTAGAAATATTGATAAAAATGTGATTGAATTCAATTACCATTAACACCAAATGATGGTAATAATAATAATGATAATAATAATACTAATAATAATTCTAATAATAATAATAAGAAGAAGAAGAAGAAGAATAATCGCCGATCCGGATAGCTGAGATCGCTAATACAGCACTGCTGTCGCGATCTCGAACGGAAAGAATGCTTATTCGAGTCCCGTCTCGGGCATGAGCGTGTTTGTATATGTATGGGGTGTCGTCCATTCATCCTTCATTATCATCATCATTCCATCTTCCATAATATAATATAATAATAAATATTATTATTAAATTCTATACTTTTTAATTTAAGTAGCGGTTCTGTTTATGTGATGAATTGTTCCTCAGAAAGTTCATCAAAAAATAACGTGGTTCTAGTATATTCAGTCTACTTTCTGATAGTGCATTGGTTTCTTTCGATCTTCTTTAAGAAAATTCTTTTAGTTATTTCACTCTCTCATTTGTGTGAATACGTCTCAATCTAACTTTAATACGTTTTTGATTGCCAATCAATCACCGCCACCGATGATCATTTGCGACAGAAGCGAAATCTCTGGCGATGTTATATCTTTCATTCATTTCTTTATTGAACCCAACTTTTCAGACTCTTTTTTCACATCTCTCCTACTTTTTTCAGCCGGAAAACGTCCGCGTTAGTTTCTTCAATCTTTTCATCCCATCTTCTCCTCTCCGTCAGTTTTGCTCCGTCCAGCGGGTCGACCCCATCGATTGGGGAGAGTTGGGAAGAGGCGCGTCCTCGCCGCTGGCAGCAAAGACATCGCAGCTCCTTAGGCGCGCTATCTGCCGGCGGCAGGGAACGCAATTAACGCCTTTCCCCTCCAGGTGCCCGCGCGCGGTTGCCACCACCGCCGCCGCCAGCACCATCTGCTGCCGACGTCACCGCCACCACCGCTTCCCTCGTCGCCGCCGCCACCGCCGTTGGCACTGACATCGCCACCCAAACCGATATTGCCACCGACTCCTGGAGGTCTTCGGCACCGACATCGATATCGATATCGACATCGCCACCGGCCCTGACATCGCCTCCGTCACCGACATCGCCTCCCTCACTGACATTGCCACCTTCACTGATATCGCCACCCTCACTGATATCGCCACCCTCACCGACATCGCCCCATATTTCGATTGATTCACTGATGCGGGCACGTTTACTGCTAAGGTCATTAGTTCCGTAATTAGTGAAAGTGTGTGGGAGTGAAAGTAAGGGCTGAGATTAGTACAAGGAAGGGGAAGAATAGATTGCATGCGCTCCTTAGCCTTTTTTTAGGATACTGCTGTCGCACTCCACCATCGGAAAAACCACGGGAAACTTCAGATCAGAGCCGCTAGAATTCTCCCCCAGACAGCAGCTGAATTTGATCTAGCTATGTAACTAGTGTCGAAAATCCTACCGCCGCCGTCGGGTTTCGAACTCTAGGATCTCCCGATCATTTTCTGTGCAGTGACATCTGTTGATGCCCGAGCCACATAAGGCCGGTCCACCCACTTCGACATCGCCTCCCACAGTGACATCGTCACTGACACTAACATCGCCATCGCCATCGCCATCGCCATCGCCATCGCCATCGCCATCGCCATCGCCATCGCTACCGACAACGATATCGCCACCTACACCAATATCGCCACTCTCACTCCCGTCGATGCCGACACCGACATCGCCAACTACACAGACATCACCACCTTCACCGACATCGCCACCCACACCGACATGACCACCGTCACTGTTCCCACTGCTTACAACTCCTCCATCAAGCCATTACGTCCTCAATTGCTATCGCCACAACCTCCACCGCTAATCACTGTCCGCATCACAGGTCGCGCCCCCCCCCGCCCCCCCCCCACTTCGCAGCTCCTTTCGCTTTCGCTGCGCGGCGGATACGGAAGCCCCACTTCCTGCGAGGCGATCATCAGCCAATGCAATCGCGCTCCGCCGACTTCCTCCAAGCGGCTCGGCGCGGTGCGGTATGGCGTCGGCCGAGCACCTCCGAATCGAATTTCGGCCCCCGGGCCCGCAATTTCCGTCGCGCGCCGCCGCGCCGCGCCACTCTCGCACGGCCGCGACTCCGAAAAGGGAGATGACACGCGCGACGACCTCCGTATCCGGGGTTCCCCCCCCCCTCCCCCCACCCCCTTTTGCGGTGCTTTGCAGCTGACGTAGCAGGACGCGTTCCTAAAATTGTTTCCTTCCTGGGATTTATTTTGGTGAAAGAATTTGACGCGAGATGTGGCTGACATGCATCTGCGCTTTAGGAAGCTTTAATTTAGTCTGATGTGCTTTTAGAAAATGGAACTCAAAATAGAAAGAAGATAAATTACATGTCAGGTAAAGGTGTTACCGTAGAAAAAATTAGTGAAGGAGTTTTATGTCTAAAACATGTTGCCACCACTGCAGTGGTCGTGGTTAGACAATGAATTTTATTTGTGGGTTCGACAAACTGTTGCAGGTCTTTCAGGAGCAGCAGCGTGTTGGTATATAAGAATTAATTAAGCGGATGGTATTGCGTTTTTAGATAGTTAGGCTCTTGGTGGTAGAAGCTAAATGATATTCGCCACCTAGGAAGGAAGAGCGCTAGTTTCGAAATGTACATTTCTTCTACGCCAAAATCCAATGTCTTCATGAAGGTTTTTGCGAGATAGTATTTTAGTAGGATAAGTAGGGATAGTATTTTAGTAGGTTTTTAGTTGGGATAGTATTTTTAGTAGGGTGAGAAGGGATAGTGCTATAGTTGTACAATAGGGAAGGTACTTGCGAGACGTATGTTTTCGTGAAACGATCCTACAAAAAAGTAATCATTATTAATTAATAATGTATTAATTATAGGGAAGAAAGAACCAAGATGCTCTTGTATATTCGGGGAAGTTGTATATTTTCGGTGAAAAGTATATTTTCCTTGCTGAACCGAGATTGGAATTGTGTAATCTGGTATGTAAGGTTTAGATATTATACTTGATATTATTTTTATAACTAGAGAGTCAAATTTCGTGTATAATTATAAAAATGTGCATATTAACTTTCCTGACTCACTGTACTTGTCGACGTAAAAGTTATGAAGGCAATTGTAGTTCATTGTAACTTCGCCATTCTTAACAGCAAACATTTTTTACACAAAACGTGCACATTTTTTAGATTTATCCACATGCATTGGGCAAAAGCAAACTATAAGGAAGTACGAAAATCCATAGTTCAAAAGGAGGCCTAGGAAAACATTTTAAAACCAAACCGCTAATTAGATGAAAATTAAAGACGAAGATGTTTTTTGTTTCTTTTTAATCCAGCCACCAAATAAACTCCAAAGCAACAATTTTTATTTTTATTACCAGTTAAGGCACACATAGTACCTTCATACATATGTATTGATATTTTCGTTTCATAAAAACTCCCGGCTACAACGAAATGATAATTTAATTCTGCGCATACTTAAAGGTCGTGTTTACTTAGATGCATCTTAAGTGCACTTTCCAGCTCATGACTTCACGCAGCTTTTAGTTCAGAAGTTGGGATCTGATATGATAACAGTTCTAAATGTTAAAATATGATAAAATATTTGCATTTGCGATGAGAAACCATGTCTGAATTCATTTTCCTCCTCGCTTTTGTGAAAACTGAAATATTTCGTGTCTGCAGTCGCGCGACTATAGCATGACGCGACAGAACGGATTAAAGCGAACGAAATATGGTCACGTTGCGCGGAAAGATGGAAAATAATAGAGGTACGAACTTTTTCTACGATCGTATAAAAATGAAGGGTTCCACGTACCAGAAAGCGTTTATGTAGTTACGGTTTTTTGAAAACATCTGAAAAATGTTTCGTCACCGTACGTAAATGTCTTTTTCTACACCAGTTGTATAACGCTGTCATTGGATGGCTGCAACCAGTTGCATAATGATGGTCATTTCGATACAGTTTTCATCATGAAACAGGTTCTTGACCAATCACAGAGACGCTTACAAACCACGTATCGGCACTTTATTAATCATTGAGAATAGTTGCAGTAAATGTTTCGTTCGAGTGTGTATATTAAAATTGCATTTAATATTATATTATGCTTCTCAGTTTTAATTTCTTTTATTAGTAGTAATTTTTACGTGAAATATTATTTTAAAGAAATTGGATCGTAAGTTCACTTTGATCCTATTTGACTAGCGCAGTTGTAGTTATTGCAGAGATCATATGAGTGACGTTAAGATCTGAACGCAAGTTATTTTGTGTTATTTGCTGCTGTCGTATGGTTGTTCTTAAAAACCGGGCAATTCTTTAGTTTAAAATATTTAGTGAATGGTAGTTCTTTTTGGTGGTGCTGACGTTTCCAGAAATGAGAGAAAATGCGAAAATGGTGACGTCGGAATATTATTGTCGCAACTTTTGTAGTTCGTCGCTGGCGCTCTGGTAAAACAAAGTCACCTGAGAGTGTAGGGTAGAGAGGTGTCCGCTAGGTGGCCTTGGCTGAATCTTGCATGTCGACTGCCATGAAACGATTCAGTGGAGAAGTTTAAATAAGAAAAGTTACCATAAGTCGTAGAAAAAGTACCGTATGAAACTCGATGTAATGAGTATTAATACACTCGTGTGAAATTTACGATACTCGCTCGTTTCTTACTTCTCGGCTGTCCGGGTGACGCCGCGTCGTTGGCAAGGAGGCCGACGTTTCGCCTAACATGTCGTAGGCTTCCTCAGGGCAGTGACACGATATTGTGTGCGTCCAGTATTATATATTGCTCTGACTGGGCGCTCGGGTGGGGCAGGTGCGCCGTGATTGGCGGAGAGGTCCCGCCAACCCAGGCCCCGCGCCAGTCGTCCCCGTAGTCGAACGGCGGCGAACAGCCCCGTGACAGTCCCGAATGGCTGGTAGAAGGGACTTCCACACGTAGTTTAAATTGAGGCCGGCGTCCGCGTTGAAATTGTGCGGCCTTCTATTAATTTCCAGAGCCTCTTTGATTCGCCTGTACCAGTACCGGTTTTCCTTATGCAGGAGCCGGGTCTTGTCAAAGTCTATAGCGTGTCCCGTGGTCTCAGAGTGGTGCGCTATAGCCGAACGGTTGGTATGATTTCGGTTATAGTGGGCGATATGTTCTCTGAGCCTTTCAAGCACAGTGCGCCCGGTCTCGCCGATGTACATTCTGTCGCAGCTGCAGGGGACTTCATATACACCTGCCGACTGGAGAGGGGGTAACGCATCTTTAATGCGTACCAAGGCGTTGTGCAACTTGTCGGGAGCTGTGAACACTGTGCGGATGTTGTTTTTCCGTAATAATTTTCCCACTCGATCCGTGACAAGTTGCACAACAATATTTCTTTATAAAATTGGAGATACTTTCCCTCGACAAAGCTTCAAATTTCATAGGCCTATACCCTTCTGATTTCTTCAAGTATTGCACCAACGTTGAGATTTGCTCAAGTCATGTTATCCTTTAATATTCAAAGAATATTTCTGTATTGAATATGTTACCACAAAGTACTCGGTGCAACACTATTGTCTTTTCATCAAAATAAGTTAACATGACATTTTCAGTTATCTTACTTTATCGATGTTCACCAATTTTTTCAAACACTCATACATTTTCTCGTTTACACCTTTGACGTTTCGGGTTAAAAATTAGATACTACAGCGTTCGCGCAGTCTAACAATTCCTGAGGCATATCAATATCATTCTCACTCAGTACAATAATAGAATGTAATATCTACTTACAAAAGAAGGATTCGTCTGGCACAATGATGATTCACTTCACTGTCACATAGACGAGACCACAGTCTCCTACTTTTGATTACCAATTGTTAACGACAGTGGCACTCTTAGATAATGATGCTTCACTGCCGTGTATACCACAAAACAACGAAATGTCGAAGCCTCGAATTGTCGGTCTCAACAAAATACTTAATCTCGATCGTACAAAAATCTTCACGCACTTAATATAAAAATAAGCACTCGTAAGGACGTAAATATTTCACATGAGGTACTGCAAAGAAAACTTCGTATTTAGTAGAACATGTGACATAGCTTAAACGATACACAATGACCTATGTCTCCTAAAGGTTTGGGAGCTGGCAAGACAATTAAAAGATTCCAGTGCTGAGATACTGAAGGTGAAAGTAAGCCTAAGCAAACATAAATACGAAAATCTGTTTACTTGGCCTCCTTAATGCGCAGTTAGTGCCTTAGCAATACAGCTAAATAAATAGTGGAATAGTAGTTTTAATGAAATAGATACTTGTTACTTAGTATTAAAATTTTAGTTACTCTAATTAAAATTTTTTACACACTATTGTTTGTACCCTTAACCTTCTTGTTTCCGTAACCTTTTTTTTGTACAAATAACCTTTTTAAGTCATTTATGAAACATAAAAAAATAGTTTTTAACTTCACGTATCTCGGATTCTTACAAGCTCAGATTCCGTTTCTTATTTGTCAATTTACCTGTTTATTCTTTTACTTGGACAATATTCTCCACTGTTTTTTGACAATTATTTTAGTAACTCTTTCGAGAGTGATGTTATTGAAATAAGAATGGCATTTCCCAACATTTCCGATATGTTTGAAACCAACCCAAGAGAAAAGGTAGTATTATATATACTAAAGGAATATTAAATGTTTTAAAGAAATACACAAATGTTAGAAATATGTTAATTGAAAATTGTCACGACTAACAATGTTCTTTAATTATGTGTTTAATGTTCTTTAACAATGTTCTTTAATTATTCACGGATAAAATATCTAAATTGCAAAGATCATGACAAGCAATTGGCATCTCTTATACATAAAAGATCCTTGAAAACAGTTTTTCTTGAGTTATAGGCTCCAGAAAGTGATTTAAGAAGTTTTCGACAACATCGACACGGAAAGTTTAGGAGGTGGGAGCAGAGTTCAATTTAAAGTCAATGAGAACTTAAAAAGCAAGAATAATATCAAATTTAAGAAACGAACTTCTGCAAATTGCATTTTTAGAGGTAATTAATGTTAAAAATTCAGTGGCCCTAGAATATAATGGGGATTATAAATCATTAAAATATGTATTATAATAGAATCTGAACCCTCTTATAACACAACCACTTTTAAATTACACTTTCAGGTTTCTTCAATGGGGAGAGAGAGAGAGGAAAGTTTATGGTCTTTCATGTGAAGTAGTGAAGTTCTGACATATCAGAAAACTGGGTAATTTTCATTAATATATATTTCTATTAATATTTCAAATATATTGATTTTGATAATATAGACAAACATACAAAATAACTAAGAACATCTGATAAATTATTACTCATTTAACTGATAACGTGAAACTCCTAACTTTAGGTTGATCCTACACTTTTTCAGAAATAAATTTCAACAGAGATGCATGCTCTCTTTCTAGAAATTTAGCTTTTTTACATTTCTTCAGATCACTTAGAGAGTAGTACCACATGCAACAAAAGAAAAGCACTCACATTTACAGAAAGTCGCGATTCAACCATCTACTTGAACATAGAGATTAGATCACTCAGAAAAATGAATAGAAACGGCTCCAAGGATTGGTGTACCAAAGCAATAGAGGAGAGTGCGGAGTCAGAAGTTGGCTGCAGGAAATATGAAAAAAAAAAAAACGAAGCGGGAACGCGTCCGCTGATGTAGATAAGCCTCTGAAATGATGAAGACAGCAAAAGCGAATGGCGTGCTGAGGTGGCTGGTATTTCGGCCTGGCAGTGAAGCACAGTTGAAAGCAGGGATAGGTCAGGACCGCTCGGAATGCGACAGGCCGGGGCGGGAGGGAGTGAGAGCAGCAGATACGCTTTAAAGCTGAGGGAGAGAGAGAGGCATCGGATGCCGCGGGGAGACCAGGGGGAATGGAGGCGGCTACAACAGTTCAATGAAAACGGTGGGGAAGTGGACAACAATTCCACGGACAGCGAGAACAACAATTTAATGAAAACGTGAAAGGAGGCGGCTTCTGTGAGGAAATTAACACAGTGATAGCGACCGCAGGGAGACAAAGGGAACCATGGAGAACAATCGAGAAGTGATAATACTGAAGAAGGATCGCAATTTAAAGAGGTAAAGTAGGGCTGAGGGAGAACAATGCGTTTGTTCACTGACCTGAAGCAAGCTCGAGGGATATAGAAGCAGAATCGGGACGAAGTGAGAACATTGGAAAACGAAAACTACTGAGAAGTACGAGAGAAAACTTTAGGGTATTGTGAGAAAAGTGTTATAAAACGCGTGCTGAGATACGGATCAAAGGAGGGACCACACGATTGGAAAGGCGGAGAACGTATGACGAAATGAGGCTAGAGGTAACAGAAGACCGTTGGGAAATAAAAGCCACGAGAGAGCCATGACGAACTGTATCATCATGGTTCTAGTATAAAAGCTTTATTATTTCCACTAGGACTAAGAGATCACAGCGAGAAGCAATGAATCGCGGGAAATAGAAAAAGAAATTGCATATTTGGCAGAGTGGGACTATTGGGTGGAGGTGGAGAAAGGAATGAAAAAGTTGAGGTAGCGCACAAAATGACAAGAATAAGAGCCAAGGATTGTCGGCAGAAGTGGAACTGGGAAGGAGCTGAGCCGAAATGAGAACACAGTGGGAAGAAAGCAATGGGAGAGTGGGAGCGAAACATTGCGGCAGCCAGGACGTAGGTCTGAGGAATCACAGGTGCGTAATTGTGACTGTGGGGACGTTCTGGCCAAATGGGCGTATTTGATAAATGGGGGAGAGGAGGACAAAAGACTAAAGATGAGTGGCACAGCACTACACCATAGGGACAGAGAAGCCATGGCGTTATAGTACGGTTGTAGAGGAAATAAGGTCATGTGGAAATAGAAGCAAAACCAAGGAATAACTAGAAGGCAAATTTTCGAGCTCGTTAACTGCTTTAGTTATTCGATCCGTTAGTGTAATGTTTTATTTCCAGAGATGGCGGCCATTGAATGGTCTGATTTGTAGGACTTGCGAGGACTTCCCGCTCTTCATGTACCTCCCCCAGCGGGTCACCCCCCCCCTGAACAAAGGTTCTAAGCTCTCGACTGGCCTCCAGACGTGTAGGATAGTCTAACGTGTGGCTACTGTGTAGGACAAGGCTGTCAAACGGAGCACGTACGTGCTCGGAGCGCGCTTGCGCTCTGGCAGGGAACGCAGTGCCCGCGGCCAAGGGAAGTCCGCGCTCTTATTTCTCAGGGATGCACTGAAGGCAATCTTGGCGGAACGCATGAAGACTATAACAAGATTCTGTCCGAATGGGCTCTTGATTTCTTGTGCAGTGAGTGCGGAGGTGATGCACTTTGTTTAATATGCAGAAACTATTTAATAACAAAAACGAGTAGCGTAAAAAGTATGACAAAATCTTCCGTGGAGACTATAAACATTTTCGTTAAGACGCCATCGGATGTCGATTTTAAATACTTATTACATATTTTCACTGTGTTCATTACATATTTATGCATGTTTTTTGACGTTTCATACTACATATTTTTCCGGTTTCTATTCATCATTACTCTATAATATTAACCCTGCAGTGGTAACGTGACTTTTTGAAACAAACGTGGTAAAATGGGGTGTCTCCAGACCCCCACATTCTTTCCATGATATAATGCTAAATTATTAAAAAATAAATTAATATAATATTCTTCTTCTATTATTAACAATGTTTTGCATGCAATTAAACAATGTATTAAGAATTTATTTCTTAAAGAACTCTGAGAATTCATCAGGAAAACATCTAATATTTGGAGTTAATGTTTATATCGGTCTGCGCGTGTTGTTACATCCAAGCCAATGTTTCGTAGCAAAAATTGAAATCTTTTCAAATTCAAAGTACAATGGATAATTTCAATATCCATGTTATCCACATTCCACAAGATTTTGGTGCCCTGATTTCACAGACGCAGCCAAAATACTTAGCACAATTACTGCCATCATTTCCTCTTTGTCAGTCATACGTGCTGCGATCATTTTTATTCCTCTCTAAATCCATTTCATTTTTGATATTGGTGAATTCTGTAATTCTCTCAATCATATCCAAATCAATAAACAAAGAAAACATTATCCTGGTCTTTTGGAATTGCGTGCAGACTAGTTTTTCCAGGGCGATGAGTAATGATATTCTGTTCCCGCTTTCAGCAAAAGTTGGCGTATTTTTTCACTCCTTTATTAACACATAAAGTGACCTAAAATGTTCGTAGTACTTCAGTATTAATTTTTCAGGGGAATCCTAACGTAAAAATACAGCATGCAATACGTTCCCAAACTAATAGAATGTACGGGACTGAAGACACCTTTGCTAACGTACAAGGTAATATGGGGGTCTCTGGGCACCACAAACAAAACAATAGCTTGCTACACGGATAAAACTCACTAAAGTGGCAAACTGAGAGCAAACTAAATATCATTATACAAAAAGAGAAAGGTACTAAAGCAATGGTCAGGGTGGCCAACATGGGAAATACAACAAGCGGGAAGAAAGGATCGTGGGGGTCCCACAGACCCCCGCGTTACCACTCCCGGGTTAAAGTGTTTTTATTACGTGCATTTTCACGCGAAAGATAAGCACATTGTATTTCTTTAAATGCTTATTTTCAATAATAGTGTCAAGGTTTTTCTGAAATTGTGATGTATAATAGTTACCTTGAGTTAGTTGACATTCATTTTCTTAAAAATACTCATTTGAGTTATTTGTGATTAGAGTTAGTAGTTCTCATGTGCTGCATTCTCTAACACTAAGTAGAAACGTGCGTTTATGTTTCCTTGGTGTAATGATCAATGGTTGTATAACTGTAGTTTCTGTTTACACGTCAACTTCCATTAAAAGTTCGTAAAAATTGATAAAGGCCTTTTTATGATATACCAAACCTTCTGTTTGACCCAACTCGCTTCATTTGCATGAAGTTTTGTCACCCCTGCTTCTCGCCTGTTACCCAGTGACTTCGCTAAGCTGATATCGCCGCGTGCCCCAAACCTTTGCGAAGGCCATTCGCGTGCTCGTTCGTCTGACGGTCCTGGTGTACGAGAAAGGAGAGAAGAGAGGACAAGGAAGAGGAAGAAATAATCGCGCAAGGTCCATGGCCCAATTGTTACGATACTGCTTCGGCATTAGCCTGGTGTTGATCGGAGAAACCATAGAAGACTACCGATCAGAGCAGCCGGTCGCTAGGATTCTCCTCCGTACAGCGACAGAACTCGAACCAGCTACCTGGGTTGAAAATCCGTCATCGTAAGAACCTTAGGATTGATTGATTCGCTCGTGTTTCCGAGCGCGTCAACTATTTAGATCATTAGTCCCATAAGCGTAGCGCGTGTTTTTTCTCGGAAAGTGGGGGTGGTCTTTTCCCCGCTGGATGGTGAGATCCGGCGCCGACTTACCGTCGGTAAGCGGTGTTTTCCCCTCAACCAGGTATCTCCCACCAGCGGAGCACCGCCCCAGCCGGGAAAAGCTGTAAGCTCCCGACCGGTATCCCGGCATATGTGATAGTGTAGTGCATGTTTGTGTGTGTGTGTGTGTGTGTAAGGGGAGAGGACAGGATAGAGGAGAGGAAAGAAAGATCGCGCGCGGTCCGTGGCCCGTTTGTTACAGTACTGCTCCGGCATTCGCTTGGTGTCGATCAAAGAAACCACGGAAAATTACCAATCAGAGCAGCCGGCCGCTAGAATTCTTCGACTGAATTCGACCTAGCTGACAAGCTAGTGTGGAAAATCCTGCCACCGTCGGGACTCAAACCTAGGACCTCCCGGTCAGAGGCACATCAGTTGATGCACTGAGCCATCTCTCCCGGTCGAACCATAGGACCTCAGGTCATAGTCGCCGCAGATAGCAGCAATACGTCGGAGTGGCGAGAGGACCTAGGGGTGGGGGAAGGGGGCCCTCTGCGCCATGACGGATGGAGGACTTATTGCGGCGCCAAATTGCCGCAGCGGCGGCGCGAGCGCGCGGGCGGCGCGGGCGGCGCGGGCGGCGCGGGCGGCGCGGGCGGCGCGGGCGGCGCGGGCGGCGCGGGCGGCGCGGGGGCGGCGCGGGCGGCGCGGGCGGCGCGGGCGGCGCGGGCGGCGCGGGCGGCGGCGGCGAGGGCGGCGGCGGCGCGGGCGGCGGCGGCGCGGGCGGCGGCGCAGTGAATTCCGCATGAGCGCCGCCGCGGCTGCGGGCGCTCCGACTTCCATTTCAATATCCGCGAGCGCCTGCGCGCCACGTTCCACTTCCATCCGCGACTTCGCTAAGCGCCCTCGCAGCCGTCACCGCCCGGCAGACGCCGCTGCTGATTTCTCTATTGTGGAGTCCCTAGGTACAAAGAGTAGCGCATCCGCCGCCACTTAATATTCTCTCACCCGATGGCCCCACCAGGCAGCACTGAGGAGCTGAAGAAAAATTATTACAATTGGTGACGTTAGGAAGATTTTGAAGATTATCAATATTAATTTGAGATGTATTCATGGCTCTCAACGCACAGAATATCTCAAAGAATATCTCAAAGACAAAGGGATATAAGAGGGAGAGATCGGTGGAACAATGGATTGCGCTACTCTCTACATCTAGGGACTCTATTCCTCTCGTCTTCCACGCGTGGATCATGGCGTCGGAATCCCGATCGAGTCATGGGGAACTTGTGGTGGACGATGTTGGCGCCTGCGTTTCTCGGGGTTCTCTCGTCTTTCCTGCATTTCGGTTCACCATTGCTTCATCGTCAATCGTATCTTTTCATTTTCATTCTATCCAGCTGAAGTAGGGATATCCAACATGCAAGGCCTCAAGAGCCATGACTAAATCCTTTAATACGGTTGCGGGACATATTTTCATTGCTCGGTTGATCCACATGTGACCCAGTATTGTTGATCTCGGCACTTTGCCCGGCAGTTCTGAAATGGGAGAGGAATGGGATTATGCATATCAGTCCATATCGTGCATAACGAATCATGTGCAACGCAACGAAATTTTGAACTTCTAAATTTGCTAGAAAAATATTCTTTAAATCTGAACTGAATCTATTTTTACTTCAAGGAGGTGTTGATTCCGACAGAGCGCGTGCGCTGGGAGCAATATTCTCGCCCGACATGGATGCATGGGTCTTTCACGTTTGTCTGATAACTTTTCGCGGGCCACAATAACTGGCACTGCGGGCCGCATGTGGCCCTCGGGCCGCCAGTTGGAGAGCCCTGATCTAAAGCATTCGCCTGTCGCATAAAAGGCCATTGACTGAGGATCGGAATAAAATACAACGCTTCGTGGGCTTAGCACATTTCTATCTGCTGCTACGCGTTTCCGCAGCCGTGACCGCTCGGCAGAGGCTTCTCGGAACTTATCTGTTCCTATCATTTTCCTCCGCTATGACCGGGATTCAAATCACCATCGATCCCTAGGGAATTTGAGGTGGACAAAGCTGGTTCGCGTAAAGAATTCTTTGTCTGAAAAAGAACTGAAGACCGCGGGGCAATAAAATGCTATGTACACAATACGTACGTTTTGAGAAAAATGCAAGTAAAGATTTAGACATTGCAATCTACATATAAGGATAAAGTACATTCATTTATGAATTACACTGCCATCTTGAGGCGAATCTTTAAATTGAAAACCAACATCTAGATACATCTATGGAGTGTCGAAATACACAAATATCTTCATTTCATCAGAAATGTATCATAGCATGTTATTGCCCCAAGGTCATCAATTAGTATATTTGTAAAAAGATAATGACAAGTCACCTGTCAATTACAAAACGTTTCCATCTATAGTTGGGTTCTTTTTAAAAAGTAAAAACTATGCCTGAAGAGTCAGAGAAACATTGTAGTGTTTAAGAATCGGATAAAATTAATCCAGTACTTAAATATTATAAAAAAGTAAAAAACGTGAAGTGTCAATGCGTTCAAAGACGATAATCACGAAACATCGGCCATTGTTCTGTCATCATTCATATTATAGCTTCATAATCATCTATCCATCATATTAATCATCCATTCAGCAATGACCATTAGTGTTACACACTGCAATTGTTATAAGGATCGTTTCCTATATAGTAATCGAGTAAACTGCGTCTGTATGTCTGTCAGTCTCACGGTCAGACAGCAACCAATTGAGATATGTCATTCGAAGCGTCTTGTTTTCCTTATAGGAAGAAATCTAGAAAAACATGTTTGTGATGGCTTTGGTGCATGTACGAGTACATTGGTGGAACGCCTTGAATTACTGTACTTCCTTTCCAGTATTTACATACTTTGACGACTCATCATAATAACAGCTAATTAAATTTAACTTTGCAATGAAACCAAAACTTAGAAAGGAATTTTAATCGACAATTTTTCATGTCAACTTTCTGTCTCTGAAAATGGACGAGCCGTGCTTGCTGTAATATATTTAAAAGTTATTTTCATTGTGAAATTGCGAAGAACAAATGCAACTTTTTAACATGTGAGCACCCATCAAATGCGCCAGCATTACGGCAGTCGAGCATTTTTACTTTCCTCCCCTTCACTTCTACTCACGCTTAGAAAGAAATATAAAGAATATATTGTAAATAATATATGATTCTTAAACAGTAATACATTAAAAAAATATAATTATATTTTAATAAAACACAACTGCAAATATTTGAATCGTTCGTCAAAAAGAAACTCATTTTTTCTATATTTTTCACCACTGCCAGTAGGCAGCTCTTCTTGTTGAAAGTACCTTACCATTCCTTTTAAGTTTTAAACCGTATTCTCTGTACACTCTTCTTTGTAGTTGTGGCTTCCTAAAGATGTTGCCTCACATTTCTACCTCAAACGTTTTCTGAGATTTTATCTGCTGAACAACTCGGTTCGAAAACTCTCATTTTTACGATCCCTTCTCGGAATAATATTTGTTTTATGCGCACAGCCTTCAGTCTCCTTGGTCCGGACGACGCCAGAGCCGTTGGCGCAGACGAGTCAACATCTCCCGCCGTTCTCTCAGGCTTTGAGGCCTCTGTCAGTCGGAGCGGAGCTGTTCACAAAGAGTACTATGCATTATTTTCGTTTGTTTGTTTTTTGCATACAATGCACTGAGAAGAGAGTGCACGATGCTGGCACACGGAGAAAAAATATACTTTTAATGTTGATGTGGAGTTTGTTCATGGCAGACTTCTACTTTGCACGATGTCAGTTGCTGCATCTCAATCTGCATACTGGTTTGAGAGCGTACTTATATCTTTTCAGCATGCTGTGTGAAGCTATAGTTTGAAGACTGCTTTATATGTAGATTCTTGTAGGTGTACCCCCGTTTTATTTGTTACATATTGTGTTCCTTATAGATGTTATCGTTTTATTATGATATTCTTGGTTCACAATTGGAACTTTGTGACCGCGAGGTCGTACGTTCGAAACCCCGTGGAAGTATGTTTTCAAAGCTTATGGGTTAATTGGTTTGAAAGAAGGAATGCAATGCCCTGGATAGACAAAAAGGAGAAATTAACAGTGAGACGTTTAGATGACTCTCGGTACTTATAATAATACTTACAAGTACTTATAAGTTTTATAAGTCTTACTTACAATAATCAACAAAATACATAAATTAGTCCAGAAGAGTGGAATCGTCGGGAAGAGAAGCATTCAAGAAGTAAAAGCCGATAGCAGAAACCGTACAATAACCGTAATGTATATTATTTTTGTGTTGTTCAGTCGCATCGTTGTCTTTCGTCATTCTCTACGCCATACATTTCATGGTTTTACTTTTCTGAACACGTTTCTCCACAAACGACTTTCACACGATTGAGGACGTTAGTACCATTTCAAACATCTATTGCCTGGGCTTTCCTTTGTTGTGCCGAAATCTCAGCTCTGTCATGGATTCCGAGTTTGCTTTCAAAGGTATTTGCAATATCTCTGGAATCGCAGCATTCCATTCCTGCATCAAAGCACATTTCCTCCGGATGTGAGATTTGTGTGCGAGAATACCGAAAGG
This sequence comes from Acheta domesticus, assembly GCA_031308135.1. Lineage (NCBI taxonomy): Eukaryota > Metazoa > Arthropoda > Insecta > Orthoptera > Gryllidae > Acheta > Acheta domesticus. The sequence goes on from JAHLJT010000631.1 coordinate 258,647,646, forward strand.
TCAAACGATATTTCACTATCAATCGTGGCAGAAGCTGTATATCATTCAAGTTTGTAACAAATACTTCTAGAAAAATGCAATTTTTAATGTAAAATATTATTTATAAGATTCGAACACTATTACAGAAATGGATAGAACAGGATTAATACTATTTCCAGGAATACAGAATCGAGAGGAATTAGACATATCACTGATAATTACTGATATTTTTAGTTAGATAACTTGATTTTAACTTCGTAGGTAGGTTTATTGTCACTCTTTATTTGTTACAATATATTTAAAAGAGAATTTCGCTAATGCTTCTCAATACGCTTAGTTATTTCCACAATCTTTATTTATTTCTTGTATTTCTTTCTTGTATTTCTTTTCAAAAATGTTTGCTCCTTATATTTATGAATATATAGCATTGAATGAGAAAGTACTTTGTTTGAAGTTTCATTCCGCCATTGATAACAAAGGGAATTCTAATATCATTCCGAAGCAACGCTATTGAAGCTTCCCGAGAAGTTATTTAACAAGTTCGTTGGTGCTCAATTTTCCACAGTGAAACTCTCCTGTAACTAAATTATTCAGGCAAAGCGAAGCGCTGAAGATCCGTTAAATGAATTCCAGTTCGATATGTTCCCTTTAGACAAATATACTATGCCTTCAGGCGTAAATTAAACTATAAGGTATTCCTGGAACTTTTGTCGAAACAGGGCTCTGGGTACATTATCTAGGCAAAGCGGAACGAACATTCTATTCACTGTTCCTCCCACGGCGGAACTCGCCGCGCGGCGCGGACCGTCCGAGAGCGATAAGTCGAGAATAATTCTCGAACCGCTGCCCGCGAGCTGCCTCGCGGGAGGCGCTCGTCGTTTTTTTCCGCCCTCTCGCCGCGCCGCGGCGCCGGCCGGTGGCCGGCCGCCGCCGCCGCTTGCGGTCGCCCCTGCGGGACGGCGAGCAGACAACCCGCGGCGCAGCTGTGTCTCGCAGGTCGTAGATAACCTAGGGGCTCTCTGAAAGCGCCCTCGCCAGCCCCGGCACAGCGTCTCCAGTCATCAGAACTTACTAGTAGACTCTCGAGTTCGCATTGCCAGAGATATCGGTCGTGCATTGGAGTTTAAGTCGTCCATAGCACGTTAGTGTAGAATATAAATAATTTCTTTGTATTGCTCTATTTGATTATTATTTTTGTAGCTGAACACCCTCAAAATATTCCTAAGGAGATTTCTGGGAAGTCACAAGTCAAATTACATTCGAGAACATGAATTTGCTGTATTACAATAAAAGATATATATTGTAATACATATTTTAAATTAGGATTAAACAAGATGTATCAAAAGTTTCTAAAGACTTTTCGAAATTCCAGAAATTGGTTGATGTGTTTAAACATTAACACAAGAGCTTCATATACAGGCTTCCAATTTTCACGAAATTTATAAATTGATACCTGTGTTTTCTTTTCATTAGGACATTTGAAAATAGTAGACTATTTATCATTGTTTAGTGCATACTAGTGAAGAAAAACATTTGTGTACGTTCAGCGAAGTTTCCGACCTCAACTGTCCAACGAACTGAAATTTGAACCCCATCCCTTACTTACTTGAACTTCTGCCCATGTCGCTTTCTTGTCGCTACTACATCGATCTTCTTTCTTCTGGGAAAGTACCGGCGAGAGTTCGTAACGACTGTCACGACCAGCTTCTAGGAGCGGTCTAGTAAAGTTTAACTCAATTCTGATTGGATGATAATGCGTCGCTGTAATGTTAGACCATTATACAGATTAGCGTAGAAATACCGAATGCCTGTGCTCCAATGTAAATTGCTCTTGGAAGTTGTATAGCAACGTTCAGGTCCATTTCGTGCTACACTAATTACACCATTAGTAATTGCGCTTAGATCTAGCATGGTTCACAAGTCCTCTTAGTTCTACATTCAATGAATACCAAAATGTCGCAAGTCTTAAAATCTATAATTATTCTGCTTCTTGAAATTCAGTTGCTCAGCAAATCAAAATGTATTTTATTTTACAGTTTTCAAATCAATTAAATTATATAGAGGATAATGAAAAATAAGTTTACTTTGTATTATTTCCGAGAGTTGTTGAAACGATTCACCCGATTCAATAAACTAGAAATAGGAGGTAGAATGTTGACCAAATTAACGTGTGTGGTCTGTTATGAAAGTCTCTGCTTTTTTTCATTAAAAATGAAGCAAATAATGGATGTAGTATCATAATGAATAATGAACATAAGTATCATTATGAACGACTATAAAAAAAACTGAACAATGTATTGTTCTCAGACGCCTCATTGTCTTCTCAAATGGTTATAATATTGTAATTTTACATAAATTTTTCTTTTTAATTGTCACAACTGCATTATGTCAATGACTACCTGCAAATAAATCCGCGAAATGAATGCGTGAAAATCTCGTTAAAATCCAATCCACTTTGTGCCAACAAGGTAAGTTTCAAATGATACATTTATGCGAGTGAGTGCTTCAATTTGGATTTCCAGGAATTGAAATCGACGTGAAAACAAGGTTAGTTCATAAAACTCACACATATGGGACAGTATGGTGAATTACAAGAATTGAGACATTAATGAAAACAAGGATGAATTGTGTCCTAATTTTATTGCTTTAGATTTAATTGACTTGTTTACTAACTGAAATAGAGAAGTTGGTAGTAAAAATGATATGATATTTTTTTATAAATTCGGTACAACTCGTAATTTATTTATTTACAAAATTCAAATATAGATGTTAATTATTTTGTTACACTACAATAATTTTAAAAATTTGTTGTGTTCCCACTCTCATTTTTCGTTTCAAAGCATAAACAGCTGATGACGCTATTCTGTATTGTCCGCAGGTGATAAAGATGTTGGTGATAGTTGTGGCAATGTTCGCGTTCTGCTGGTTGCCGCTCCAGACGTATAATGTGCTGCAGAACGTCCTCCCGTCCATCAACGAGTAAGTACGCCCTTGGTTTTTTAGAAATTGAATTTCAAATATCTTCCATTTCCGAAATCACTGTTCGACTCTTGATTGAATTTACTGTGAGTTTGCATTCGCTGCAGTTCTTCACTTTATTCTGTGTTTCTCTGGCATGCTTTTGCATCGCCATCATTGAAGAAGCTTGTTAGAAACTTGAAACTTAGAAACGCGCCAAGACATTTGTTACTCACTTGTTCTATATTTTAAATGCCCACCGACAATCAATGTAATAAGTAATATAGTTTCAAAATGTGTGATGCGATAAACATAAAATAAATATTTGTAAAAACGAAAAATAGACAAGGATAATCTTTTAATATTATCCACTATAGACATTTTCGAGAATTGTGCGTCATGTAAAACCATAGAAGCATATTACCTCTCATCAGAAAATCCCTTCTAAGATGCACATAACAATGTAAATGTAATCATGTAATAAAGTTTACAATGAGGAGGTGGGCCTATTACAATGTCTTTGAGGTGGGCATTGTAACATGTCAGTTGTCAGAGCGTCAAGACCTGTATCATCGTCTACCCGTCAATCACTTCTTCTCTGAGAATATACGTCTTTCTCGATACCAGAAAATACAATTAGTTAGCAGTTATTGTAAATTAATTAGTTAGAAGTTATTACAGCTAATATGAATATAATAATATGCATACTTTTGAATAAATCAACATTCACGTTTATCTGAGAATGTTTTGATGTCTCCACGATCTCGCAAACCATTCCGTTTGTTTATTTAGGGTCTTCTATCATAATGCCCCGTTGGTAGGAGAAGATAACTGACGACAAAAACCCGCTACGTTACAACATTCAGAACTTGAAAAGGGAATACCTGCCTTAACGACAGCAGTAGCGCACAGATGAGCACATTAAAGGGAAAACTTAAGTTACCGAGCCGAGCGTGTTAGGGTTTAAACGGCAAGTTCAGTGAGAGAGCTCAGAAATTATTTCGGGGGCGTTGGCTCAGAGCCCAAAGTGACACATTCAAGACGCGAAGCGAAGTGGCGCAAACAATTGGAGAAAATGGCGCTGCCGAAACTACGCGCATTGTTTCTTTGAGAGAATTCACATTTGAATTGAAAAACTTTCAGGCGTAAGCGAAGTAATTGGATGAATGACGAATGTTCACGACACACGAAAATGGGGAAAGTACGAGCGTTAAAAATATGTATTGTTGCTTAGATGATGAATACATTGTCTGAGTTATTTCTTCCCAAATATCGTTAATAATACCTCTAGTAAAATGATGTTTGCGCTTTTAAATTTTTGGCCTAGGAAATACGTCATATATTATCAATTTCCCATCGATCGTACTGGCCAAGTGCTTGTTGATGGCTGTCGTTGCTCGCGAAAGAAAATGAAATTTGGAATGAGACTCCCAAGTCACGCCGCGCCTCGTCGCGCCACTTTCTGCCGCATCGTTTACTGAGTGCGCATGCTCACAGCCTATTCCCGGTTTTGTTATTTTCGCATCACCGATTTTCATCGCGCCGCGTCGTATCTGTTCCTCCACTTCAGACGCGATCGATTTCTGAGAAGTGCTTCTCCCACCTTTAATGTACCTGCCTTCCTTCCATCTTATCTTCCATTAATATATCTCTATAACATGTAAAATACATAATTTGATCTTGTTTTATTTCACATGTTTATTTAGTTTAATATAATATTTCAAGTTGTGTAGTATTGAACCAAGTTTAAATGCGTTTACAGGTACCGCTACATCAACATCATCTGGTTTTGTTGCGACTGGCTGGCCATGTCAAACAGTTGCTGTAATCCTTTCATCTATGGGATCTACAATGTAAGTGAAATATTCCGTACAAATAATTGTATAAATAAATGTGTTAACTAAATAAAGATTATAGTTTTTTATCACTTCATTTGCACTGACATTAAAATAACATTTCTGAGTCAAGAATTCTTGATAATTCAACACAGAGCTTCTTTTTCATTTAAATTGCAAGTTGCCTCTTAAAATATAGTATTTTTTACCGTAAGCATTTCAACACAGAAAGATTTAGAGTGATATCAAATCATCTTCATGTTTCATTTATTAATAATTTTATTTGAAGAATTTCTAGTGACAGTTGTTAAGTATAAATAAATCTTGCCGTTCCACAAACATCAACATGCAATAAAAGACAGGGTAAACACAACGTACGTAAAGTAACTACGAGCATGAATACATTTTCCTTGTCATACCGCATTAATTGGATAGCCCAACAGTATGTGTACGTGAACCTTTTTTCAGCTGTAGCAATTCACAATTAAAAGAAAAACTTGATACTCAAACAACAAAGACATACTGCATTATGTTCGGTTGCATTTAGTAATACTGAGAACATAACTTTGATGTAGGGTTTGTTTTGCAACAGAGAGATCTATTACAGACCAAACTAAAACAACCATAGCCCTATACACTTTGCCCATATTCCTCTTAACATAAACAAAGCATTTGTTTCACAAACAAACGTTAACTTGACACTCAATGAAGGAAGGACGCTTGAATTGTAAATTGTTAGTATGAACTCTTTCGTGCTTATGAAAGTGCCATTAGGGGTGAAAAAATCTTTAGTAATTACTGCACAAAATGTTTCAATAGTGTAATTTGCCACGTAAATTCATCGTTGAAGGATTCGTGCTTCAATAAGTAGAGAAAATTGTCGGTCGTAGAGAAAGGCATGTACCTAGGGACAAGGCATGTTTTCGAGGACTCAGTGAGTAAAATTTCGGATTGTTATTTTCTTTACATTGCTATTTGTGTTTATTCAAGTGAACGATTTTGTAGTGAGTGCTGTTTCCCTGCTTTTTTAAGAGAGTTTCATATGTTCAACTGGTAATTTGATTAAGTGTTTGATCTTCAGCGCCTTTTGCAACGTCTAGAGGAAATATTTCCATCACGATTACGTGTAGAAAACGAAATGACTGTGCTGTATCTCGTTCATCCAGTTCCGATACGGAATTAGTACTGCGTAAAAACGAACATCCCTTTTCTCTCCATTTTCTATCAAAATATTATGAATAGGTTACCGGGAGTGATGGCTCAGGGCATCGACTAATGTCATTACAGTGCCTCTGATATGGAGGTCCTAGGTTCGTGTCCCGACGGTAGCAGGATTTTTCAACACTGACTAGAGTGTTAGATCGAGTTTAGTCGCTGTCTGGAGGAGCATTCTAGCGGCCGGCTGCTCTGATCGGTATTTTTTGCGTGACTTCTCCATTCAGTACTAGGCAAATGCCGGAGCAATACCTTAACGAACGGACCACTGGCCGCGCTCGATCTTTTCTTCCTCTCCCTTGTCCTATCATCTCTCCTTACATACATACACTTACATTCACATGCACTGCGCTATCACACATGCTGGCAGATCAGTTGTGAGCTTAGAACTTGCTAGGCGTCGGTAGGTCGGCGCCGGATCTCGCCACGCAGCGGCGGAAGATCACAGCCACCTCCTGAGTTTAAAAAGCATGCACTCCTCTTAAGGGACCAATGACCTTAGCAGTTAACGCGCACGAAATCACTAATCACTCAATCACTGAATGAACATTTGTGCCCTGCAAAACGGGCTTAAAACATGTACTACTCTTACAGGACTAATGACAGGCGTTCACGCGCCAGGAATCACTAATCAATCACTCAATGAACATTTGGTCCTGTATAGCGAGTTTGAAACATGCACTACTCATATGAGACAAATGACCTTAGCAGTTGACGCACTAGTCAATCACTCAATGAACATTTGCGCCTGTGAAATGGGCTTACAACATGCACTACTTATATGAGACAAATGACCTTAGCAGTTGACGCACTAGTCAATCACTCAATGAACATTTGCCCCTGTGAAACGGGCTTACAACATGCACTACTTATATCAGACAAATGACCTTAGCAGTTGACGTACTAGTCAATCACTCAATGAACATTTGGTCCTGTATAGCGAGTTTGAAACATGCACTACTCATATGAGACAAATGACTTTAGCAATTGACGCACTAGTCAATCACTCAATGAACATTTGCCCCTGTGAAACGGGCTTACAACATGCACTACTTATATGAGACAAATGACCTTAGCAGTTGACGCACTAATCAATCACTCAATGAACATTTGTCCCTGTGAAACGGGCTTACAACATGCACTACTTATATGAGACAAATGACTTTAGCAGTTGACGCAATAGTCAATCACTCAGTCAACATTTGCCCCTGTGAAACGGGCTTACAACATGCACTACTCATATGAGACAAATGACCTTAGCAGTTGACGCAATAGTCAATCACTCAGTCAACATTTGCCCCTGTGAAACGGGCTTACAACATGCACTACTCATACGAGACAAATGACCTTAGCAGTTGACGCACTAATGAATCACTCAATGAACATTTGCCTCTGTAAAACGTGCTTAACGCATTGTGGTGCCGTTGCGTTGCGCAGGAGAAGTTCAAGCGCGAGTTCCGGCAGCGCTGCCCGTTCGGCGGGCGCGCCTCGTCGCCGTCGCCCATCACGGAGAGCGTGGAGCTGGACAAGACGTCGCTGCGCTCGTACGACTGGCGGCGCGGCTGCTCCACCCGCGCCACGCACCACCACCACCACCACCACCACCACCAGCAACAGCACCAGGCGGCGGCCGGCCACGTGAACGGCACGCCGCACGCCGCCTCGCGCCGAGCGCACCCACCCGCCACCGCCTCCGCCGCCGCCAGCGCCGCCCCCTCCGGGCCGCCGGCCAACGCGCCCGCTGGAGGCGGCGCCGGCGCCGCCGCCGCGCCCGCCGCCCCCGGCGTCTACGTCTTCCCCGGCGCGCGCATCCGGCGCTCCGAGCTGCACTCCAGCCTGGAGGAGCTCTGCCTCTGAGGCGGCCACGGCGGCGGAGGGGGCACCACAGGGGCCAAGGTGGGGGCAGGTATCAACAACGCTTTTTAATCAACAAAATCAAATATATGTAGGTCACTCCAAAAGTAATGCACATGACTTTTTTTAAATTCATTTTCTTTTATACGTCTCTGCTCTTTACAGATTGCATAGTATAATTCTTCTCGCTTAAATTTGTACTTACTTCAACCTTTATCTTCAAGTATTAATCTCGTAGTACTCGTTTAAGATGGCTGCTGCATTACATGTTCGTTGGAAGCAACGTGTTGTAAGAACAAGACTGTGGAAAAACATTCACAAGAGGTTAAAATATGTATGGAGATAATGCTGTTTATCACAGTGGAGTTAGTCGGTGATAACCGGGAAAGGATTGTCAATGAAAGTGGGTATAAGAGAAGCGAGTAAGGACAGAATTTTGAAAGAACTGCAACTGAAAAAATAGGTTTCTGTCAGGTGATTTCCTGGAGATGGATTATTCCAGTGTCATGGGTGCTAAACAGTGGCTCAGACGTGCTGGCCCAGACTTCAACCGTGTGGGTATACATCCCCTTGTTCAAAGCTGGTTTAAGGTAGTAGAAATAGACGGAGATAATGTGGAGTGGTGACTTTTGGTTCCTAAAAGAATAATCAACATACTGTAAAAATAGCACAGGTATGGAAAATAAATTGAATGGTTAAAAAATTGTTGTGCATTACTTCTGATGTGACCCTCGAACATGGATAATTATAGAGAGCAAAGAAATAGCAGAGAAAAGGAAACACACAATTTCAAATACGTACACACAATAAATGCGCAGAAAAGTAAACACACAATGGCAAATAGATAAACACAATACGTTCAAGTAACAGGAATGCTGCAGAAGCTATAGGTTGCACACTTGTGCACTTCGCACTACTCTTGCACCGTTTTATTGTAAAGATATTTTCGCATCGCGTAGAGTTCATCATCAGAGGTATCTGAAAATACGTACATCATTATTGAATAGAATAAATGAAAGATAAATTGAAGTGTAAATTGAAAACAATGTTTGAATTATTTACCATAAGTTTTTTTTTATGTAAAGTGGTGATTCATAAGCAAACCGGATCGTACATGCCTTTGGCGTCTGGGCGGAAAACAAAGTTCTGCGGATTCTCGGAAGGGCGAGTCGTTTGAAAGGACTGACCCTGAGGATACGGTCAGAGTGGATGCGTATTCGGCTGAATTCGCGTTCGGCCGAACACGGCCGTTTACGTCCGAATATTTCCAACCCTCACTAGAACGCAGGAACAGTCACATTGCATCCGACAAGTTCTGGCGAACACGGCCGAACTTCGAAGTCGGCAGACCGATATCAAATGAATTTGATTTATTCGGCCGATCTGAGCTGTCGGAGATGGTTGTTAAAAAGCTGGTTTCACTTGTACACGAACGAGATACTCTGTGATCGGATTCCAGACATCAAAACTGGGACAAAAGAAGGAAATTATGGAATGAAATCGCAGAAGAAATGGGCGAAACTAGTACAAAACATATTGTAACCCTGTGATATATCCTCACAAATCTTATAGTTATGAACAGTTGTTGCTCTGTAATAATGCATTTTCTAAAATTCGACTTTTTTGATTTTCAGGGAAAAGAAAGCAGAGCTCTCAACAAGCAGTTGTAATCTTCTCGCTTCCATTAGATGCCACTTATACTCAATAATTCACGGATAGATGTTTATTGCAGTCGGATGCAGTGTGACCACTCAAGTTGGCAGAATCAGTCGGCCGTTCGCGCGCGAACTTTCTTCGGCCGCTCCCAGCTCCATCTCTGACCGAATCCTGAGAGAAGGTCGAAAGCGCGAGAAGACGCGATGGGGGCGGCGCGGCCGGAGGGTCGAGTGAGGCGATGTTAGTTAGTGGAGGCAGAAAGGCGGATCTCGGAGTGGAGTTAGGGTGTACACATTGGCCTAGCAGAGGTGACGAGAGTTCAGGGATTTGCTGATTAAAGCAAGTTACGTTCTGGTTTTGCAGGTTGTTACGTATATGAATGGATTCTAACTTTAGTCTTTGCTAGTACCTTTTTTTTTTAATCATGTACATATTTTCTTTGATGATGATCGCAAAGCAATCGAGAAGATCGTTAGAATAAAATTATTGATACCTGACAAAAAATTGTCTGAAGTATTAGCATACATCAGCCTTACCAGCGATATTATTAACATATCAAAGGAAAGTCCGAGGCTGAATCCAGAAGCTCTGAGCCGACGTTGAGAAACGGTCAGTCTCCTGTCTTTCATTCTATCACTATCCGTATCACATATTCATAGTCACCTATCCATGGAATCATTCATCCACGTCAGTTGTGAGTAGTAAGCTAAGGGATTGGCATCATAATAAAAAAGGAATGTTCAGAATCCCTGACTGTTGAGAAATTGAAATCACTTCACTTTACTCTCTCATTACACCTTGCCTATCGTATTGAACGTGTAACAATATTCTTATCATTCTTCGCTGTTCCTATTTTAATGTTAGTCTTCCGAGGGAGCTTCTCCTAGTCGGCTGCCGACGTGCTCGCTTCCTCTACTGAGGTGCTAACGGACCTGCGTCTAGGAGATCTGCCTCTGAAGCGGCGGCGGGCTGTGGCAGACGTTAGGTCAAGGGGCGAGTCTGTTCTGCAAATCATCCGGGCCCCCTCCCCAGAATGAATTAGTGTGCGGACCCTCACCCACGCATCCCCGGGCAATCCGTCTCGCCCCAAGGCCGCGCAGAGTCTAGATTTCGAGCCAAACTACTCGCGGGCGCCCGCTGCAGTTTGGCGTGCCACTTCCCCTTTCACCAGACTACACTCTTTCGCCACTCGCAAGCAACGCCACCGCTCTCCTGCTAGTGATGCGATATCGCCAAGATCTATTGTGCCAAACATTGATGTTCAAAATTAAAACATCGATGTTAATAATACATCGACATTTTTAAACATCGATGTTTTAAAGTTGGATTAGTAACGTCTGATCTTGACAGTGGCTTTGTATATTCATTATAAATAAAACTCAACTGAAAAGAAAATTAAGAAACGCTTTTCCTCAAGGATTAACATATTTTCTCGGTGAAAGTAATGCTGAAACTACGGAAATTTCCACTGCTCTCCTTCAAAATGGTTCTCATCGGTATAAAATGTTTAATCCCAAATTATTTGTTATCCTGCCTTGATTTCATCCTAGACAGATTTACATTTGGATTGCAAATTTAAGTGAACGATCGAGTCATGTTATATCTGACTTTGTGCAGAATCAAGAGAAAGAAATTCAGGAAGCAGAAAATAACTCATTCGCAGGTTTGTCATGATACGCTATGTGCACTTCTAATTAGAAACGAGGGGGCTGAAACTCAAAACAAGGGCAGCGAATGGTGAAGGGCCTTGCGTAGCAATGAAGGGAAAAGGGCTCGACAATGACCGACGACTGCTCTCGAGGGCCGCGCAGGGCCGCGTAGATTAAAAGGGCTAGTTTATTCCGTGGAAGGGATGTGGAATGGAACTCTTTGACGTCGATCCGGGCGCTTTTAAACTGTGCTTTTTTCCCCATTGTGTTTCAGAGGTCAAGGCCAGATTTTCTCTCCAAATGGAACTCCGCCCGCATTCCACTGTTTACAAGAGGTCTTGTTGGAAAACGGCGAACCAGCAGCTGCCAATGACGTTCAACGCCGTTCTGCAGTTGCGTTTTCTGTTTACGCATTCCGTATCTGGTGATTTAGCGTAACGTGCTGCAATCTGCCTTGATGGACTTCAGCGAAGCAGATTATCCATCATATTCAAGAAGTTGTTCAAATTCAACAACGTTCAAGAATTCAAAACTTGTTTCGGAAATACTTAATACTTACAACGAACATTTCGAAAGCCTTCTATTGGCCGGTAAAATTATTTAAAAGAGTAAGTAAGGCTACTTATTTTTAGTGAAGTAAATTATCTTTAGACAAATGGTGACTGGCAATTATGTGACATTCAACTTGCTTACACAGTTCCTAAGAAGCAAGTAAAAATATAAATTGCTACTGAAAATATACGTAACGTGAATTAAAATGGATGTAGGATCAAATGATGCTCATTTCAAGAACATTCTCTATGAACGTAATGTTCAAACATATTTTGAGAATTCATTCATTTCACAAAAGTATACATTTTCCGATGCAATTTTTCCTTTAAACAGCAATTTTAAGTTTAACTGTTGACACCGATAAAAACATAAAAGTGGGAACTCATCTCATTAATTTCCTTGAAATTTAAGATAAAGCATCATTTTCAACTTATCATTTTGTGAGAAGGTAAACTGAGGGAAGAAAGTGAATCGTATTGATTCCGCGTGTGTCTCTCGTTAATGACTATATTGAAGTTGCATGAAACTGCTCAAAGAGAAGAACCATTCAACACTTACATGTATTGCTGCAGTGCGAAGTGACGAATTAGCTAGTGTTGCGGCCTCTGTGAGGCCAAAGAAACCTACATTGCCGCTGGGTTATTTAGGAACTGTGGTTCCACTTTAAGATAAACCTAAGAGCAATTTCAGACGGACTGGTACAGGTTGTTGGTCACTGTGCACAAGCAGAGGCTTGTTTGTCTGCCCGAATGTCTTTGAGGGTGACAAACTTGTTGTTCTTTCGTGCTTAATGCTCTTGCATTGTCCTATTTTATGCTGAATAACACTTATATTGTATGTTGAATATGTATAATAACTTCCTTATCTGTAAAAAACTGTTGTGTGAAGCGCGTCAAAATATCAATACGTCAAAAATTTAAATCCTCTCTTTGTATTCTAATGTTCCTGCCTTCCTCCTGACGTATTGTCAATAATTTATCCCAAATGATGGTAATAAATCAAAATATTTTTTTGAATTCCATGTAAGTTGTTTGTTTACTGAAAAGTGTTTTGTATATTGTCATTTTTTTGCCAACTTCCTTTACATCCGTACTAAACAGTGATTGTCTGCATTCTGGTTACTGCAATATTAGTGCATCTCCAGATATGCAGGCTACTTACACATTTTTAATTCAGTACTTCTCACATTATAAATTAATAAGTCGTAGCACTTGATAACAGTTGAACAAAAATAACATCTCCCGTTCCCCTGATATTGTCATCCTCAATCATTTATTTTCTAATGCTAAAACAAATCAACGCAAAGAGTTGAAAAATCTTTCATCTCTTTCATTCTTTTTTTTATTATTTATTCTAGCTTGGCCATTGGCCCTCTGCAGCCGCATAAGATATGTACATTAGTAGTACGTAGATATACACATAGATAATATTCTAGTTATTTCATTCTGTGAAACTTACATAAACAAAAAATTATAATTTCAAACTTTAAGAAAACGTATAAAATGATTCGTCACATAATTCGTTACTTTTAATTCTATTCAAAATAATTATCACATGATATCACTATCTTGACTCCACCTGCCTGTATTCACAAATCACACAAGATTTCTATTACAACTTGTGTGTAGGTGTACTTCTCACCGACCATTTGAAGCATACGATTCATCTTATCCACAATCTCCCTTTCTTTTTACTTTCTCGCGTTACTTCGTAAGAAGAGAAAGTATTGCAATCATTCGACCGAAATCGGGAATTACTTGACAAAACTCTTATTGCCGGGCCCTGGTGACGAAAAAGATAAATCTTGTTCCTACTAGTAGTAAATTAAATCTTCAAAACTTTGTATAGTAAAAGTGCGTATTTTGTCTCTTCTTGATCCCAAAAAATTGATTGATAGCAAAACATCTGCCTATCCATCGGTTTTTTGTCAGCGCTAACACGTAAACCACTCAGACAATTGTCTCCCAAACTGATATTCCTGGCTCGATCTGAACAAACATAAGGTCCGTGAGTTTGAAAGTGATATTTTAACTTTTGGAAGTACTTTACACGAAATTTCAACATTTTCAAAATGTTCTCGAAAAGGAGATCCACATTTCTGATAAAACTCTGTCGAACAATAAAGTAAAAAACGCTTTAAAAAATTACGCAATTACATGCGTACATATAAAATCTCCGAATTTACAAAAAGTACAGAAGTTCAAACTTTTTGGCGTGTTCCTACAACTACTATATTCAAGATAGATTTGTTCCGAATCAAATCTCTTGTATGAAGGCAGATCTTAAAATAAAGTCCTAATTTTTCAAAAAAATATGAGTTTTTTGTAATTTTCGGTGAAATATAGCACAAGTTTAGACAATAATTTTCTCCAAAACGTCTTCAATTTTTTCTTTCAATTTTCTCTTCGTATGTATTAAAGAATAGTAAAATAGTGGTGCTGGTCCCATCATCGGCGAACTCTGTTGTCTCCAAAAATGCAAAAAAGGACATTGCAAAATTGCAGCGATTTGTCAGAAAAAATTAAAATGCCACAAGAATATCATGAATAGAACCCCCAAAAATCAAAATAGTTTAATGATCTCTGGAAAGGCGCAACTAGATCTTTCTATTGACACCTGTACCGAGTTTCCGAACAAAAGGTTCTAGTTCCGCCAGATTTATGTGTTCGACATTTGATAATTTTACGACCTAAAATCCAGATAGTATTTCTGAGGTGACTTCAGTACTTTCCGTCCTGTACTGTAGTATAGTACAATAGTTCATCAGCGCAAACGGTTCTAGGCAATATATAACTGAAAGAGAAAACAAATGTTTTTATGCCCTACTTGTCCTCCAGATCCACTTTAAGCTGCAGAAGGATTACTATTTTGTAAGAAATTCTTTGACCCAAAATACAAATCACTTTTAAGAGGAGCGCTACATTATTAATTTGAAAGTAGAAGAAAGTCGAGGTAGTTAAATACTACATAAATATAATAATAATTCTGTGGCCACGAGTAAAAGTTCTTAAGTCAAAAATCTTAGTTTGGAGAAACAAGGGTTAGGTTTTTGAGCCAACACTTATTCCTACGCTCAACTCTATTTCACAACGATTTTTTGTCGTTCAGGATGCAACATGCGAATTCGGTCTTTTTACTAAAATAAAATATAGATACTCAACTTGTAGTTTTAGTACTTAACCCAATTTCGCAAAAAATTGTCTTAAGGATTTTTATCCCGTGACTACAGTATTGATACACAATTATGATTACTTATTTAATAATTTGATAATAACAAAATAGTCTTTACTTTAACATTCTTTTAATTTATTCAGGAACAAAATTGGCAAGAAATAATATTTCTTTATGTCCAGTAAATTCGGTTTTCTAATTTTGTTTTAATATGCTCACAAAAGGGAGTTACAGTTTGAACCATTCATTGGCGTTAATAAAATTATCATTAGACTTCTTTTATAACTGAAATGAAGCAGATTTATAGTCTTCGTGGATTCTGATATTTTTTTAAGGTCAACTTTATACATGAATCAAGTGAATTCCGGAATACTCTTGGGGGCAATGTCGATTAGTAGGCCAATTTCAAATGACACCAAACTTCATTTATTAATTTTCAACAAAGCGGGAACTCTATGTGATGGTAGGAAAACAAAATATACATTTTACATGCAAGGCTTTCGGATTAAAGTAGAATATGATGTGTTTGGGAAATAATAGCAAGAAATTATTGAAAAAGTGAAATTCAATCCTTATGAATTTTCAAAAGAGTGAATTCTTAAGATGGAATTAACTTATTTCTTTGAAGTTTAATTTCTTTTTTTATTCGAAACCGAAGGAAATGAAAGCTTTCCTGATTTTACTTGCAAGTTATCATTTTACTTAGCAGTTTTCTTTTTAAAAATATCAATTTGGAAGCTACTTAATGAAATTTTTTTATCCTTAATAACAGAGGTCGGAAAATAGGCCGGAAAATAGTGTTTGTCTGCCCAGGTAACGGAGTTTGAACTCGTACCATGTTCCACCGCCACGGCGCTGCAGTGCGGAATTCCAGCACTGCTACCTAGTGTCCACGGAGCCAACTATGAAGTCTTCCATTTCGGCCGGTACGAGGCGCTAGCAGCGTCCATAAGTGAGACGTCTGTGTCGAAGGGGCGGCAGCGGGCGTTTAGATAAAGATCTCCATTGTTTGTGGGCCCGGCTCGCCCTACCTCTCGGCGTTTGATAATTGACATGATAAAGTCTCTATTAAACTTGACAAATGGACTGTGCGCCTATTAGTAGACGTTGCCCGCCGCGTTCACCTACCATAAAAAGTAGATCGAATTAATCGGAGTTAAACTTTATAAAACACGACATGTGTTAACTTATGAGAATGATTAACACGTTTAAAAGCGATGACTTCAGTTGGTTTCCCGCCCTTCTGCGCCTGCGAGAGTTGCTAGAGAACTAAAAAGAAGGATAAAATCCAATGTAATTCGAATACCGTGTAAAGTGCCACGAAGTTTTTTGAGAGCAAACCTTTTATTGCTGAACTTAAATTGGATTTTATTCACAGCTGTGGGGCTACAAATTGTCTTTTTTTCCTGAGAATTTTCAGCTGTGAAATGGACGCATTATGTCGCCTACTACTTTTGAGGACATCATTAACTGAGGTCTTGGGTGGGGAGGGCAATGTTATTGTGAGAACGGCAGAGAAGCTTTAGCAGGAAACGTGATATCACGGACAAGAGTTGAGGTTTTAACACGCGACGAGTTTCCACTTTTCACAAAAACTCATTCAAATCCGTGGCAATTTTTAAAAACTCGCGTTTTCACCAAAGACTTGCAATTAAAGTGTCCAAAATCCTGGAATTCTGGGTTATCTTATCTGGGAATCTAGGAAAACTAATCTTTTAGTTCGGCTCTTGACTGCAAATTACAAAAGTTGAATAATACGCATCACGCTTTGTAAGTGGTTGAACGCTTTTTATAACACAGGGGTGGAAAATATTAAGAAATATTCAATATATCATATTTTTTAAATATTTTATGTTGTTGTTATGGTGACCCATTAAATAATACGGGCAAAAAGTATTGAAGAACAAATATTTCAGGGATATTTATTCCTAACAGCTAGTAAATTAAAAGGTACGTATACAGCACCTAAATCATGTTTGTTTTTCCTATGGAATTTCAACGGAACTCAATTATTTATAATACGCTAAGATCATACTTGTTTGACAATTTGAACGATTTATTCGCTGTTGACAAAATACCCCAATAAATGTGCTACTGCTGTATCAGAAATTACCCAGCACAGATACGTCGCGGTTAAGTCTAAAATCGTAGAATTTTGTAGATTTCATTGTAATGAAATCCACAGACGCAAATGCAAGCTGAAACTAGGGTTGCCAACCGTCCTTCATTTGGAAGGTCAGCATTGACATCAGTTGTCTTCTCGTCTTTCTTTGTATTTTAAATGTCCTCTTTTTAGCAATTTTTTAACATTTGTTGTCATTTATTGTATCGCATGACTAACATCTCCTATGTTGTATCGTTTATTATTTAATTTAAAATAGTAACTAATTAGTAAAATATAGTAAAATAGTAAAATAATACGTAATGTAGTAATAGTAAAATAGTAATTGAAACACTAAGAAATACTTTCAAAATACTTTTAAGAAATACATGCAAATTGATAGGATTTTCTGTACATTTGAGCGTCAAAATTCGGGTAGGGGGAATCGGTGAAAGTATGAATAGGGGGGCCCCCAAAGTACCCTAGGCCCAAGGGCCCCCAAAGTTGTTAAAACGGCCCTGCCGGCATATAAATTGTAGTGCATGTCCCTCAACAACGACCGTGTGGACGTATCAGGTCTCATTCACCAGACAAAAACTTCCTACAGTTTATTTTCATTATTATAGATAAACGAGCCTTCCTCGAGTGTAATATCAACCCTTGGAGCAAGGGAAATGGAATCTGATTGCTATAAAACGCGCACGTTTTCTTGAACCCCTGAATACCTACCCCTACTTCTTAAATAACAGTAGTTAAATTAAGAATAAATGTTGCGACGAGCATTGTTGACCGAATGTAATTACACCGGCTTAGGTGGCTAACACGCAACACTCCCCATGCCGGATACTCGGAATGACTGGAAATTCTACCAACTTGTTCAGCACCTTTCAAAACCCCTACATACAAATTTTTACGTGCTATGATGCATTGCAAGAAGTGTTTTTGCGATAATTAGTATTGGGACCTTTCTTGACCTTACCAACCGTGGAAGGGCGGAAATCGCTGCTCGCCGCTGGTTCTGCGGCCGTTACTCACACACCGCGCCTGCACTATCGGCCTATCGGCAAGGTCTCAGTTACTTGGAGGACAGGCGGGGTGACAAAAACGGGTGTTTACTTTGCAGGTTCAGATGGAACGAACGCGCTCGGAAATCTCACTCCGGCTGATAGACGCCGCGTAACGTTTCTAGCGCTGCCGAAGCAACAGCTCGCCCGCTGCGGGAAGCGCGAAGGTCCCGAAAGGTTCTGAGACAAAATGTCTATAAAACACTATTTATAATATTTCATAGCACTTCAAAATTTGCGTGTATAGGTTTTGCGTTGTGTTCTATCAGCTGGTGAAATTTCATGTCAATCCGAACATCCAGCACGGTGAGTGTAAGTGTAAGAGCACAACTGATGTCACTGCACAGCTTCTGACAGCGAGGTCCTGGAGTTCGAGTCCCGACGGTGGCAGGTGCATTGATCGGTAGTTTCCTTGGTTTCTCCTGTCAACACCAGGCGAATGTCGAAGCAGTGCCCTAACAAACGAGCCTCGGTCTGCGCGCGTTCTTGCCTTCCTCTTCCTTGTCCTATCCTTAGCTCTTACACTGACAAGCAATATACCACCAAATATGTCGGGAGCTACAAGCTTGGCCCGATGCACCACTAGTGGGAGATACCTGGTTTTGGAAGCCCCTCAAGCCGTCGTGTACGTCGACGCCTGATCTCACCTTTCAGTTGGTTCTCACCGCCACCTCCCACAATAAAAGCATGCACTATACCTACGGGACTATTGAACTTAGCTGTTGATGCACCCGGGATCACTAATCAATCAATCAAATCTAATTACTAGAAAAGTATAACAGGAACTATTTTGCATCAAAAAATGAGCTTTAGATTTAATACTTCTATCGTCGATATAAACAACACTCCTCTCGCAACTAGCCAAATAAGAGCGCTCAAGGAAATGAGGCGGATAATACATAGGAGGCAGCCTGAGTAGTTTCCGCGAGCGGCCACCGCGCGCGCGCAGCGCAGCGGCGGAAAATGCGGCATCAGCCGCTCCGCCGCGCGCGAACCTATCTCCGCTTCCGCCGCCGCCTCCGCCACCGCCTCCGCCGCCTCCGCCGCCTCCGCCGCCCCCGCCGCCTCCGCCGCCTCCGCCGCCTCCGCCGCCTCCGCCGCGTCCGTCGCCTCCTCCGCCGCCACCTCCACCGCCGCCTACACCGCCGCCTCCGCCGCCGCCTCCGCCGCCGCCTACACCGCCTCCTACACCGCCGCCTCCGGTGCCACTTCCGCCTCCGCCGCGGCCTCCGCCACCGCCTACAGCGCCGCCCCCGCCGCCGCCTCCGCCGCCTCCGCCGCCGCCTCCGCCGCCTCCGCCACCGCCGCTTCCGCCGCCGCCTACAACGCCACCTCCGCCGCCGCCTCCGCTACCGCCTACACCGCCGCCTCCGCCGCCGCCTCCGCCTCCGCCGCGTCTCACACCTCCCAGCACGCGGCGCTTCGCTCGCCGCGGCGCGCACCGCGACGAGAAAAGCAACGGGCTAAGTGCATACGTGAGCCACAATTTAAAATTGTCCCTAGGGGACTAGTCACATACAATAAGTTAACAAACGGACTGATTTCTTTTTTACTTTCTCTCTGCCGCTTACGCAGTAGAAAGTTATGTAATGTTTTCGGAAAAAGCGGCAAGTTTTCGGCAGAAAAACTCTTATTACAGGGCCCGGTAACGAAAACGTGAATAAATTTAGTGTAGTAAACGTGGAGAATTCAGAAAAAAATCTCTAACACATGGTGTAGCCAGAATCCGTATTTTGTGGTTCCTTTATACAGAAAAATCGAATGACGACAAAACGTCTGTTCGTCTGTCAGTCCGTCTGTTAATCCGTCTGTCCGTCAGTCCGCCTGCCCTTCCGTCCGTCTGTTCGTATGTAAAAAACGCCCTTGAATTTGAAATCGATATTTTAATTTTTTCCAGGTATTTTACATGAAGTTCCTGGGACATTTTCAAAATTTTAAGAAAAAATTGCTCCGAAGTTTTGATTAAAGTTTGTTATTGGATAGAGTGAAGGACGTTTACGCGAATTGCGTATAGTAGGTCACATTTCGTTGAAAATCCTGATTTATCGAAAATTGAGAAGATTTTTTCCTTAAAGAAACCTCTTTCTTGAAGATAATTTTTAAATAAGTACATGTACAATATTTCAAAAATGTTGGTACTTTTCGCGAAATTTTGCATGAAGTACGGGGGAGAAAGTATGTACCCTTTAAGCACCACTAGTTTATTTTTTCATTAATTTCATAATTATCTATATAATTACTGTTGAATATATATAACTAAATAATGTTTAATGTTTACAAAATAGAAACATTTTTATCATTAAAATTCAGTGTAAATTAGAAATTGAGAAATAAAAATGAATTAAGCAATCTTTATAAATAGAAGTCATGGGGAAGTGAAATGTTTTCAAATTATTAGAACTTTATTTCAAACAAAACCTATAGCAATGAAGATCATGAAGTTGATGTGGTGACATAATAATGCCATATCTGAAATATCAAAAATACAGTTTCTTTTTTACATACAGCAGAAAAAAACCTAGTTTTTTTTTTTACCAGGACAGAATAAAAAACATTCAGTCACAAGAAGTGGCTTATACACATGTCCACGTGCTCACTTAAACGCACACACATTCGAACTCACAGCTTAACATTTTTGCGTCTCCGATCGTATGCATTCATGATGGACATAACAAAATTGTTCGAATGATTCGAAAAATGTTTATTTGTGGGACCTCTGCGGCTTGCGGAGTTCTTGAGCCTCAGAGCAGGGCCGCCCAACTTAGAAGGGCTAATGGGCCCCTATCAAATTCTAGCTAAGCCGCAGACCGCACCGTAATTTAAGATGGTTTTTACCCTAACTACTGGTATTATACTGAAATAAATATATATTACATACGACTCTTATTCAACATACTTAATGATTAATGTACCTACAACGAGAAAATTAATATATTATAAAATTAAAATTAGATGAATTGTGCAATTGTACTGTATTTGGTTGGTATAGTAACGTTTTTCAAAGCAGTGGCGGGCTGCACAAAAAGATTCGGCTGGCCGCATGCGGCAAGCGGGCCGCCAGTTGGAAAGCCCATCCACTACTTTCTGATAAGAGCCTTCGTTTCATTAATTCCTCTCGCCTTAGAGTTTCGCTGTCTCCACAACTTACGGCACAATTTCATTCTCTCCTCAACTTTCACGATGAGAAAAATAGACATATTTTATTCATTGTCTCACGAAATTTCAATCTTTGCGTTGAAAAATATGTACTAAACTTGTCCTAAAACAATTTTTGATATAAAATTAGACATTTAGAATTGAAAAAATGTGTTATTTTGGTTTTTATTTGAAAATATGGCTGAGGAAGTATTTTTTTTGTTTCCGACCTGAATATTTGTCTTTTGTATTAAATTAATTTATATTTCTTATACGATATACTACGATGTTGCAATACGACTGACAAACAAAACTGAATACTGAATTAGCAGAGTGAGATTCTAATATTTTATAGTTTGTGAATTATAAATATTAATTATCCAAAGTACAAAACATGCTATTACTCATATCTTTATGCGTAAATAAAAATGTAAACTTGAGGATATAATCACATCGCAATCCACTCACTCGTTTTCGTACATAATTTTCATTCTGTAGTTAATATACTTCACCAAAATGCTCCACATCGCACATCAGAACTTCCTTATTACATCGTCTTCAACACATGTACTACTTTTTTCACATCTAAGAGTTATTTTTTTCTCATCCTGATGTCTCCACTTTCTTATTCCCCATTTCCAATTTCAGACTCTTCGCCCAGCCCTCCTCTGTTACCCTACCGGCGTTTTCAGTGTCCTCATCTGCACGTGTTTCTTTTATTTCATCTGTAACAAGTAATCTATGGTCTTCTTTTCACACGGACCGAAAATCAAAATCAAAGATTGGATCCTCCTTGCAAAATTACTCTGTCCTTAATCTCTTTTTACGATCCACAATTCGACTATTGCTGACCCTAATATATCTTTCAAATTCCCTCCTCTCCTACTCATGAATCATTGCAAATAACAAAAAAACATTAAGTTCTTTCTTGAGCGCTTCTAATGGTTAAGTGTGCTCGAGTAATAATCAAATGAATTTTTGTTTCGTGAAACAATAACACTGCTAGTGCTTTGTAACCAAAGATAAAATAGACAAGTCAAAATAACAGAACTTAAAACTTACACCAATACCTCTCCCAACATCAATTCATCACCCCAAATTCGTATCTCAACATCAATCCATCACTCCATGTAACCCCTCTTTTATTATAGAAACCTTGCATACGACAATTTGCATGTAAAACGTGCGCTTAAAACCTGCACGCACAGGCTTGTCTCGTCTGCCCACCGACCTCTGTGCGCGGACGGCGCGCCGCTCTCATTGCGCCTAAAACAACTGCCGTCCGCGGGCGAACAGAAGAACGACGACGACTCTTTCTTGCTGCCATTAAGGCACTTGGAGTTATTCACAGGCAGAAAATTACCCGCTGATGTCATTACCTGTGCATTGTGGGGGAAAACACGCGCTTTTCGCCTGTTTTTTGTTTTCGGGCGAGCGCTCGTTGGCGCGGCGACGTGGCGACACGGCGGCGTTGCACGCGCCGGCTGCGAGGTTCCGCTCCCGGCCGCGCCGGCGCTGCCGTCGGCGCCGCTAAAGGGCGGAAAATGCGCCGCGAAGCTCTCGCATCCGCCGCGCCGCCGCCTCGCACCGTTGAGGTTAGCGCCACCGGGCTTTTGCGCCTGCGCGCTCTGCCACCTAGGGCAGAGAAGGAAAGGGAGTGTGCGGTGGATCTGCGATGTCTCTTTGAAAGGAAAAAATTATGGACCATTTTGACATGACGAGGACCGTGAATTTATTGACCAGGACGCGGGATCGGTGGTATAGCGATTAGCCGGGTGCTCGCGCTGAGGGAGGGGAAAATATCGCAGGATTCGATAAAGAGGATTCATGTAAGAACAAGCAATTTTGACAGCTAGTGCTGGCAACATAACCGACGGTTCTGTGGTCGTTGAGTCCTTGATCCCATTGAACTCTCCTACCTGGATTCGTTCGTTTGCAGTTGGCTAACTTGTAAATGGTTTCGACGCTTCCTTTTGTGATGTCCTCGTGCAACGAAAATATAGTGCGCCACGAGAAATAATTGAAATTAGGAAGTGCAGTGGTACGTGCTCTTCTGTAAAAAAATATTTTTTTATACACATTATATGGAATTTGGTTTTTGCGTGATAAGTATTATGTTTATTTGAAAACAGAGTCTTGAATGTAAGGTGCGTACTGGTGCACGTGTTTGTGAACAGCAGCCGCGGCGGAGGGATACTTCTCTGAATTACATGTGATGTTCACTTGTTTAGCGAACTGTCGCTTTTGCTGGTTCTTACGTGAATTCTTCTATATCAAGTGGCGATGAGGGAGGAACCAAGTCACCTCCAAATACATAACGTGCCCTACATTTAGGTGTATAATTTCCGTAGCACTAGACACGCCCGGGGACAAAAATCAAACCGTCGAACTAAACTTGTGCTGATGAAAAGTAAAGGACTTGTTACTCCCGTAAAAAGACAGGAATGTGTTAATTTTTTGGCTGTTGTCTATGTTCCTCCTGTGCAAATGAGAGAAAAATAATTTTGTATATTTTCCCAATATTGCCGTATTGATTATTAACTTATCAAACCCACGAGGCAAAAAATCGTTGTAAAGTACGTAACTTTCCAAGCAAACGATATAAATTGTTGAACACATCTTACTTTCTCGCTACCACTTACGCAGTAGAGATAATGTTATGTAATGCGCGAAAAACGGCGAATTTTCTTTAGAAAAACTCTTATTGCAGGGCTTTAGTAACGTAAAAGTTGATACATACGCTTGCTAAATTTAGAAAGAAAATCCTCTAACACATGGTGTAGCGAGATTCCATGTTTTGTAGGTCCTTGATACCGAAAAATAGAATGACATCAAAGCGCCTGTCCGTCCGTCTGTCCGTCTGTCCGTCCCTCCGTCCGTCTGTGAACAACGCTTGCGGCTGAACCGTTCAGCCGACTTCCCCCAAAATTGATATTCTCCGATCGATCTGGCTGATCGCGACCCCTTAAATTTGAAACCGATATTTTAATTTTCGGTGGTACTTTACATGAAGCCTCTGGGACATTTTCACAATGTTCAAAAAACAATAGCTCCATCATTTCTGATTACATTTTATTGCTGAATAGTGTGATGGACTTTTAAAAGAATGGCACAGGTCCCATTTTCTTTGAAAACTCTGATTTTTCGAAAATTGCAAAAATTCAATTTCTTTCGGCATCTTCCAACAACTTTAATTATGAAGAGAGTTTCTTCCCTTAATGAATTCTGTTCCTCAAAGGCAGATTTTGAAATAAGGGACATGTTCAATTTTTCGAACATTTGAGTACATTTCGCGTAATTTTACGTAAAATACGGGCGATAAAGTGCGTGGTGTTTTAGCACCCTCTTTTTTTAAATTCTTGAAAATAAAATATTCCGTCGTTCCGTAGTGTTAATGCAGAGTGGCAGCGCCGTGGATTTTTTATTGATTGATTCGTGATTCCAGGCACGTCAATCACAGAGGACATTCGTCCCGTAAAGTATAGTGCGCGTTGTCCTCGGGAGATGGCGGTGATCTTTTCCCCGCTGAATGACGATGCCGACCTACGTCGACTAGCGGGGTTTTCCCTCAACTAGATATCTCCCACCAGCGGGGCACCGCCCCAGCCGGGACAAGCTCTAAGCTCCCGACTGGCCTCCCGGCATATGCGGTAGTGTAGTGCCTGTTAGTGTGTGTATGTAAGGGGTGAGGATAGGACAAGGAAGACGAAGGAAATATCGCAGCCCGTTTGTTAGAGTACTTCTTTGGCATTCGGCTGCTTGAGCATTCGGAGAAAGTACGGAAAACTAACGATCTGAGCAGCCGGCCGCTAGAATTCTCCTCCAGACAGCGACTGAATTCGACCTAGCTGAGAGGCTAGTGTCGAAAATCCTGCCGCCGTCGGGAGTGGCGTCCTAGGACCTCCCGATCAGAGGGACTGCAGTGACATCAGCTGATGCACCTCTCCTCGTGGCAGCGCCGTGGAGGCGGCGTGGAGTGGAGTGGAGTGGAGGGGAGTGGAGGGGAGTGGAGGGGAGTGGAGGGGAGTGGAGTGGAGTGGAGGGGAGTGGAGTGGAGTGAGTTAGGGTGGAGGTGGCGTGGAGTGGAGCGGAGCGGAGTGGAGGGGAGGGGAGGGGAGTGGAGCGGAGTGGAGTGGAGGTGGCGGCGCGCGGTGGGCGGGGCGCGAGTGGTGCGGCCGTTCCCCGGCGTTTGTCGCCGCCGCGCGCGCTCGTTAGCAGCGCTTCTTGCAAGGAGAAGGCACAAAAACGCGCGCCCCGCCCCCGACCTCAGGCCGCACACGAGGGATCCCACGCGGGTTGCCAACTTTCGCGACTTAGCCCGGCGCCTACCGCAAATTTTATTTGTCTCATGTCAATGTCATTCCGATGCTCGGGGATATCAGTGAGGGGGGTCAAGATTGGTCCCCTGAAGTATATTTAAAGGAAGTATATTGAAGTGTAATAATTCTGTTGAAGTATTACACTTCAATAGAATTAATTGAATGAAATTAACTAAATGAAAATTTTTAATTCCAAGAATAAAGGAGGTATCACACAACAGAAGAATTCTACCACAGAATGCCACCATAGAATTTATTCGGAACATTTTTACATATTTCAGATCTAATATTGCATGTATTTGGCAACCAATATATCATTTTCTGTCAGTTTTGGTTAAAATGTTTTCGGCCCTGGGAAGTATTGCGTGGTTATTTGGACATTTTTCTGTACTTGCAGTTATTTTCATTCGTTCCACTGATGGTAAAGTCTTTTTATTATATTTTAAAGAACTAGTTGAATATTCACTACTGTTGCTCAACTATTCTTAAAATCGGCAGATAGTAATATAAGATTGTAATGTGTTTAGGAGTAGGCCAAGCTGTAACAAAACGGAGTTTCCACGGAGTTATTACGTGTACCGACACTATCACTTACGGCAGTGATGTCAAGGTCGATGCCACGAGCGGGAGTCCATGGCACGGGTGCACGACGAAATCACCCCTCCACGCAGTTCATCACCACGCCACAAGGGAGCAGCAGATAGTTAAAGTCGCCCTGGACTATTTTCGCTTTAGACAAAAAGTACGATTAGGCGGGATTTAGATAGATGAATTTAAGAACTTTTTTGTTATTTTTAATTCATATTTTTACTTTTATTTTCTTTACATAGTCCTCTTTTTTTACATGCGATTTTATCAAATTCGAAAATGGTGGGGTTACTTCAGGTAGTTCCTTTTCCCGATGCTGGTTGCGTTGAAAAGCTCGTGTCAAGCCACGGTGCCACGAAGCATGCCACTGTCACCAGTAGGAGACCTTGACATTACTGACTTGGGGTTAGGAAAGGTTGTAAATAGCGAAGATTCACTGGCTCATGTTTTGATAGGTCACCGGGTTATGTTGACAATAGAAGGCCATGAATTATTAGAGCACTTCTGTAGTAATCATGTTTACTACGCTGGCATCAGTTTTGCATCCTCAATCTGCTCCGCCTCATCCAAAACCAATCTCAAAATTCAAACTATCCACCGGTTGAGGTGGCTCAGGGCATCAACTGGTGAACACTGCAGTTCATCGACTCCCGACGGTCGTAGGATTTTTATCACTAACTGAATCGCAATGTCAATTTCAGCCGCTGACTGGAGGATAATTCTAATGGCCGGCTTCTCCAACCAGTCCCATAATTCTAATGCATTTTTTATCGCGGGAGATGGCAGTGATCTTTCCCCGTTCGAGGGCGCCAACTTACTCGTTGACTAGTGGGATTTTCCCCAACCAGGTATTTCCCACCAGCGGTCACCGCTCCAGCTGGACAAACTCAAGGCGCCCAACTGGTCTCCTAGGCGTCTGTGGTAGTGTAGTGCATATAAGTGTCAGTGTGTGTTAGTAAGGGGTGATGATAGGACAAAGAACAGAATGAAATATCGCACACGATTTCTAGTCCGTTTGTTAGGGTGCTGCTCCAACATTAGCCAGGTGTGGAACGGAGAAACGGTGAAAAACTACCGGGCAGAGCTGCTGGTCGCTAGAACTCTCATCCAGACAACGGCTGAATCCAGCCTAGCTACGTAGCTAGTGTGGACAATCCCACAACCGTCGATACTCGGACTCGGTCAGAGGCACTGCAGTTATATCAAATAATGCTCTGAGCCACCTATGTCGGTCTGGAATTAAAAGAATATGTGACAATGAATTAAATGTGTATAAGGTTAGAAATTATTAAATAATGGTAACCACCCAAACCGATAAAATAGAGAAAGGAAATATTGCCTAAATCGCATTGAACGTAAAAATATTTAATACAACAATGAATGTTATTTTAACCTTCATTCGTTTCTTGTTTATTAATACACTTTTGGCAGTTGATTAATATGTGTTAGTTAAATCATGAAAAAAATATTGATGGATTGTTTCATAATATATTAATTATTTTACTTCATTTCGTCGTCATCACTTTCATCACAGATTGAGCCTGTGTGTTCCGTGTGTTCCGCCAACTAACCAATTCCTAGTGTTCTGCCAAAAAGAACGTCCTTCCATTACCTTATTGACGTATTTCCACTGCTTTTCCGGTTATATTGTATGTTGTTGCAAGGGTATTCGATCTCCTGGCATTCTCATTCAATGCTCAACCCTTTTCTTCCCTAGTATGATAATTTTACTATTAGTTTGAAGATACACTTTTTCTTCTAAAGGTACGTATGTTAAATATATTAAATAATTGGATAATAAAATGGAGTGAAAGTCGAACATTGAGGTCATGGTTTGCACATCCGAAAACTAAAATTCTTTCATCCCTTCATTTCTTACGAAACTCTTATTCTCTTTGTGAAGTTGTAAAATGTCTCGGAATAATTTTGTGAATTACGTGCCATGCGAAAACTGTTGTTAAAGAAAAACAACCTAAAAGACGCGAATGTCACTGCTAATTCATTTTGAGTGACAACAATCAACTTCCTGCGAGAGCAGAACAAGGTAAAAGAATGGGCACGTCGTGTTTGAAGAATATATTGCTGTTAACGCAGAAATGTGGCGTGAGAAGTAATGCCATTTTTCATTCTCCAACAAGAGAAAACGTTGGCAACTCCACTTCAGTTACAATTGCTTTTCTTTAAGGTCACTGTCCAGGGCCATTCTCAGAAAAAAACGGCGTTACATTCTGAAATGTTCAAAAACTCTCATTGAAGCGTACGAATTATTTGCTAATCATTTACTAACATGTATATTATTAACCTGTTATAAGCTAGTATCACTAAAGATTTCGTTTCATATATTATATAAGCAACGTAGTTCTGTGCGCTGTCCTCTAACATTTTTATTGTTTAAGAGAGACTTGCATTTATGTATGAAGTTCCACCAAAAATGTGCATCTTTCAGGGAATATCTGAAAGGGAATGACAAAATAACTGAAGATTTACTTGTGGATGAAGAGGTATTTGTAGTCTCAAATTACGACATCAATATGTTCTGCACAATAAACTGAACAAAACTTTAAATAATTTTGCTGGCTCCCTTATTTATGGAAGGTCAGTTTCTGGACTATGTTGTTCCAGTTATCATAGTTTTTTATTCACTGACTTTTACTATTGATAATATTTCAACGAAATCCAATTCAATTATTTTTAACAATAATTTTACTGTCCAGGTCCCAGCTAGCGCATTTTGAAAACGACCTCCAGGAAGAGCCCCAGCACCAATAATTCCTAAAACTAGTACAAAAATGTCTCTTTTTTAAACGGTCAGAAATATTAAGGCAAAAAACAGCTTGTATGAACTGACAGACATGATTTGTTTTTTCCATTTTTTAACTTATCCTCTTTGAATCAAATATACTAAACTTCTGAAATAGTGGAAATGGGATGTGCAGAAAGTAGAGCCCATTGAACCAAATCGGGGAGCGAAACTATTCTGTAAATATTCCTGCGATATGATTAAATTTCTCGAAAACTAAAAATATTTGTGGACAATATTTCTATGGTACATTACTCATGATTCTCATGATTCCGCGTTGTTGAAAGAAAACTGCATTTCGTTACCGGGAACCGTTTAGAAGTTATGGGGGTGGCACTTAGTGGGGCCTCCTGCATCTACTTTAGAAGCATTTATTTTCCAAGGAAATGAGTTACTACGGATATCGAATTTTACAATTTCAGTGGTATGAAGACTGACGTTGGAGGTTGGAAAGGTACACAATACTTGTTTTCATCTTTTACTGAAACGTAACTTCAATAATAACGAAATGTTTTGTTTTCTAATTCACAACTGAAGTTGTATCGTTAAATTACTTCTAAATATTTAAGAGAAACATAAAATTTGCCATACATTTTTCTTATCGTCTGACTTTATTTTGACCAAAAAAATAAAGCATTACTCTCCCCCTCCCGCAGCAACCGCCCCCGAGGGCAAGAAGCTTAGAACAACTCGCGACAATGGTAATGAGGACAGTCTTTCTGCACATTACACGACATCGACATCTTGCAGATTTCTTTAGCTCTGTGCTCGGAGTGCGTTCATGGAAGTGCAACCTTCGCCGCACCTGAAACGACCAGGACATTAGGAGCGGTGTTTTTGGGAGCTCTTTGTAGTGCTCGCGTCAAATGAGGAGAATACAGTTCCTACTGCACGCAGTTTGGAGGACGTTTGTGAAATGACTGAAAGCGCAGTTGTCAATGACAGATTATAAATTAAAATTGCAACTGACAACAATTGTCAACCTTTGGTGTAAAGGAACATTTTTATATATAATTGTCACCTTTCTCGTCACCTTGTTGGAAGCCATTACGCTCGGAGAATATGTTTCCGCAGTCGTATAGAATCCAAATTGTGACAATGTTACTGGGCCGGGTGACCATGTGACCGGGCCGACCAATTCTTTGAACAAATTTAATTATAGAAACATTTTTAATAATGTGCGATTAATCATCTAATAGTTCAAATTGTGTATAGAGTTAAACTAATCAAAAGTATTATTAGCGTAAAAAGTTACAATCGTTTCAAAAATGAGAACGGAAGAAATCGTAAACAAATTCATAAACAATATAACCTGATTAATTCCATTTCATTTTAAATTTCGAAATCATATTCCTCTCTCATCAATTTAACACATCTCACACCAAGTGATATTAATTCGACGTTTATTAAGTGGGTCGAATCTCTCAAATATGACAGTTGACAATTAATAATCGAAAGAAATGAGTTTTCAATGGTGATACATTCAAGCCATTCAAACAATACCGTGTTCACAAGGTGATTCAGTTCTAGTTGCCAATACGCCGGGACCTTATCTCGTATGTAATGAGCAGACTGAATTAGCAAAACGACGAAATGCATAATTTTCGTCGTTTAGTTTTGTAAATAAGTAACGTTAAAGTTTGGAATATGGACTTCACCTCGCGTTTGGGCTCTGCACTTCTCTGGAAAACTCAATTTCTAATACTATCCTAGTAGTATACCGCCCGAGGCAGTAGTGCCTTGGCGATCTTGGACCGAGGGATGTTGGGTTCCAATGCCGCCTCTGGCAGGATTTTGTGTGTTGCGTGATTGTGTGTGTTGTCTACGTGTAATGTCCTTGTGTGTCCCCTTGGCTGGTGTTAGGAAGGACATTCGGCCGTAGAACATTCTTCAAATCCGTGAAAAAGTGGAGTGTGCGAAAATTAATAAAAATGAGCCCACACCCATTAGCGCCGACCCCGTAGTATCGGGCAAAGGTAAGAGAAGAAAAAAAATATAATATCGAAGAAGCCCCGGAAGCGAGCACATGGCAAAGAGCACGCAAGGTCAAGGCGAGGTCAAGGCATCACAAGCCCTCGTATGGCGATCAATTCATGCGGAGAAATTACAACTTTTCTATTTCCAGCGGGTGTATAATTTGCGCAGTAGACACTTCAACGTCGCGTCGTTTTCAATTCTCTAGGTATTTCCTGCACAAATGCAAAGAAACCCATCAATTTCGTTCTTTGGTCAGATGAAGCGTGTTTTACAAGAATTGGTACAAACAATGTATAACATTTGTATGTGACAGCAGGAAAATCAACATGTTGCATATAGTGTAGCTCATCAAGAAGGATTTTCTGTAAATGTGTCGATTGGTATTGTTGATGAATTTATCCCCGGTCTTCATTTCTTACCTGGGCAATTAAAAGGCGTTCGGTGTCTGAATTTTATAGCTCAGGTATATCCAAAGTTTTTGGAGCTGGAAATTACTGAAAGATCGCGTTCAATGCTACCGAAGTCGAGAAGGATGATGACCTTCTGAGGCGCATTGGAAGCGTGGCGGCAGAATTAAAGGTACAACTCGGCAAAGTTGTGCGCGACACAGAGGCTATGCAGAAAGTACTGCTCATCTTGCATTCACGCAAGAGGAGCCCATTTTGAACTCTTGTACAGCCTTTGTTACACGAGGTGAAAATGCGAAATTTAGCCCATATAGCAAATATGATAAACTATCCCAAATAACACTTAATACTTTTATCGTTTCCTATTCGTTAGATAAGTACGCCAACATAGGAACAGAGAACATTATTTAATGTAATAATGGGCTACGTATTTGCAAAATATGATTAATGACCAATTTTTTTTCAAACTTTTGAATAGGATTTACACTATTTCCTTTTGTACTCGTTAATAACTTAGTGTACTCTATCACCGGGTCCTGTACGAGCAACGAAGACTGATTCACCCTATATTGTGGATTGAAATCTTATAATTGGAGAAACGACTTCGAAAGTCTGTCAATCATCTATCATTGGGAAGTATCTTTTGAAAGACTCGACCTCTGTTTCATAATAGATTATCAATTCCGTGAAAAATACGACGTCGGATCCCACTCCGGTCAGTTTTCTTCCCTTAAGGCTGTTTCTCAATTACCCGTGAACGAGAACAGAAACGCAAAAGCAAAGACGCAAATGGGAACGAGAAGTGCACCCGCTTCACAATAAACGTCAATGGAAACAGGAATCGCACTATACCACTGTAGCGGCTGAACAGAGAATTTCAGAAAACAATTGCCGATCTACCAACTCTCTTCTAGCTGCGCTGCTCTGGTTCGCCATTTCTTGGACTGTATGTATCGTCACGCGTTTCTGTAGATGTTTTTTTCTTATATATTTTTATTTTCTACTTTTAATTTTTTTTCTTTCATAGCCCTTCACATTCATTTTCTCTGTATCCATTTATTTCATCCTTTCTACTTTCTTTCTATCCTATTTATCGTATCACCTTAGTAGATGCAGTGATTTTGAGTAGTTTTTGAATAGCTTTTGAATAGTTTTTGAATAGCTACACCTGCTTTTACCATTTCTTTTGTATTATCGTATGTCTTGTCTTCGCAAATCCACGCTCAGACCTCAATATCGCTTTATGCTCTGAACTTCAGCCCAGTGTCGCGCGCTCGATCAGCAGAAAAATGTCGTGTTCATTTCATGTAATTTTCTTAATTGTCAGCCCTTGCGTCCTGGCACCCAGAAGAACGATGACCACCCTCACAGTTGATGTTCCCGACCTGCTTCGCGTTTGCTTCATTATTTACACATTCAAGAATAAATGTTTTAATCAAGATCGTTAGAATCCAACAATTATTTTCCGTCCAACAATAGTTTTCCGTATTTTGAACTGAGTGATGTTTCTGGGAACGTCAACTGCTGTGGTCATTTGCCCAGTTAGTGTGGTAGGGACGGTTATTCCTTACTCACTATATGCTGGGATAATGGTTAGACTGAAAACATCGCCTTGTGGGGGATATTCCCCATCAGGTATCTTCCCGAGCAGGGCACAGCCCCGGCTGAGATAAGCTCTAAGCTCCAGACTAGTCTTCTAATATGTGTGGTGGTGCAACGCATGTAAGTGTAAATGTGTTTAAGAAAGGGGAGAAGTTAGGGCAAGAAACGAGGAGGGAAAGGTTGATCGCGGTCTGTGACCAGTTTATTAGGGTACTGCTCCGGCATTCGCCTGGTATTGATCGGAGAAACCACGAAAAACTACCGATCAGAGTAGCCGGTCGCTAGCAGTCTCTTCCAGACAGTGACTGAACTCGACGTCGCAGTCGCTCCACAGCCAGCTGACGAAAATCCGTCACGGTCATGGCTCGAAATTCCACGTCAGAACCGCTGCAGATCCAGCTGGCCATGCAAGCTCTGAGCTTAACTCAGCGGGTCTGTACTTTGGATAAATTTATCTTTAGATTGTCCTAGTTTAGTACAGATTGCCAAAAGCTGTTTTAATTTACAATAACAATTGGTAAGGAAGTAAGAAAGTAGAGAAAAATAAAAAACAGATCGTTTGTCTTGTAGTTTTTACCTAACCAGGCAAGGTGTATATCATGTTATGGGCCCTTACCGAAAGCAGGTTTTTGACTCACGTAGTCATAGTATTTTTTTCTGACCGCCCAACGTTCTACCATTAGTTGTCATGGTGCTGGTGCTGGTGTGGTGTAGATGTTTTTTCCTCACATCCCATGAAGTGCCCCATCGCAAAGGATATATTGCGGTTTGTGTGTTTCACTGTGTACTCTGCTGGTGGTTGCAAGGTATGGTAGTCACTAATCATGGATTACTTATGTCTAAATTGTTTTCAGTTGTATCAAGATTGAGTTGAGTAGTGTCTGCGACGTTTGTTTTTTTTTGTCTTATATAACTTTATGGTTTCTTTCTCATCTTGTATATCCCTGATGATGGAAATACATTTTCCGAAACTTTAGCAAACAATTATATGTTAAAACTTTTTTTCTCGTATTAACCAAGCCCCATAAACCTGACCCCAGGATAAATTTGTCGTTTATTTTACACGGCTCATAATCTAAGAAGCTCCATTTAATCACATTTTCTGCTTTTGACTTTCCACGCCCATTCATCATTTGAAATATGCATGCATTCATCGACATTGCTTGTGTTCACGGCCAACAGAATCAGTCAGTGGAAATTCGCCTGGCGGCAGGCGCAGGAAACACGCAAGCGAACGCAGCGGCGGCGTGCGAGTGCTTCAGAAGCGAAGCGCGCAGAGGCCGAGCAAATGGGAGACTCCTGACGGTAGCAGCGGAGATGGCAGGTTGATAACAGAGGGCGGACCTTAAACGCCCCTTAACATGACGGCGCGGCGGCTACACCCGCGGGAAGAGGCGGGCGAAAGCAAGTGAGTCCGTAGAAGCAGCTGCGAAAGCGGTAAACGCAGTAGTTGTAGTATCTACAGCAATTCAGTTTCTGTATGTTTACGTTTAAAGGTTTTTTTGATGTTTATGTTCGCAAGAAAATCGAGTGAAGTGGCTCAGGTCATAGCGTGCTGACTTCACAGAAGGGAGGTCCGGGTTCGATCCTCGGGTCGGCCATCCTGACCGGGGTTTTTCGTGGTTTCCCTCAGTCGTAAGGCGAATGGTTCAAAATGGCCACGATCACCCCTCATCACCTCTAATTATCATCCTATCACGTCATAATTCATTAATAATAATAATAATAATAATAATAATAATAATAATAATAATAATAATAATTCACAGCGGGCACAAAATTGCTCGCGTCCATGGTCTACTACGTGTGTCCCCTAAGTAACGTTAAATAAACAACAGTGATTCGTGACTTACGCGCTTGACCTTCATGAACGTGCTGAAGGAAACTCCATGTCTATACTGATCAGCGCGTCACCAAATGTCTACATGCTAAGGGCGGACGTTAGCTAGTAAGTAAGTGGGTGGGGTAGCAAGGAAAATGGATAAGTACGACTTTTTTATAGAAGTAATATTATATAAGAAGAAGTAATATTATATAAGTAAAGAAATTACTTATATAATATTAAATCGTAAATAAACTATTAACGTAAAAACAATTAGGAAGGGACCAAATGTGACAATAGAGAGGCATGGAGATATTTTAATGAAGACTAGTTCCAAAGGAATGAACTTGTTTGAGGGAAGAAACAATAGTGACGTGAAGGTAGATGACACCGTAAAAGCAGACAGAAAACGGACAGACGTTTCAGCATTGATAGAATTTCCAACGATGATATTTTAATTCCCAAGAGAAGTAACGATGCTCCTGACTTAGCGAAATTCGTCTTTTTGAGGTTAAATGACTACGAGACGGGTAAAGGTAGGGCTTCCAGGCGATTTCTGCGAGCAGTGGAGGATGCATATCAAGGAATTTAGACGATTCCACTCCCCTACGATGTTAGTATACTGCGATTTTTTCTAGAGCTGCCTCTCAAGGCCCGTCTTCACGATGGAATATATCACGGCACTTCGCGTCTTTATCGGTCGTGCCGCTAGATGTCTCATGGTCACGCAATGCTTGATACGGTCGCAAGCATGCGAAATCTAGCGGCACGACCAAGAAAGACACGAAATGCCGTGATATATTCCATCGTGAAGACGGGCCTTGAGAGGCAGGTATGGAAAAATCGCAGTATAATTACAGTTACGGCGGCAGCTGTAGCGACAACTTTGAGTCGCCGGAGAGCGCCGCGTTCTGAAACCGACCGTTGCGATGTGGGAAGAGACGGCGGATGGGAGCGGCGGGCAGCGGTGGCGGTGGCGGTGGCGGTGGCGGTGGCGGTGGCGGTGGCGGCGGCGGCGGTGGTGGCGGTGGCGGCGGTGGCGGCGGTGGCGGCGGTGGCGGCGGTGGCGGCGGCGGCGGCGGCGGCGACGGCGGCGGCGGCGGTGGCGGCGGGGGCGGCGGCGGCGGCGGTGGTAGCGGCGGGGGCGGCGGCGGGGGCGGCGGGGGCGGCGGCGGTGGCGGCGGCGGCGGCGGCGGCGGCGGCGGTGGCGGCGGCGGCCGCGGCGGCGGCGGCGGCGGCGGCGACGGCGATGGCGACGGCGACGGCGGCGGGTTGGCGGCAGGGGCGGCGGGGGCGGCGGCGGTGGCGGCAGTGGCGGCGACGCGAACGGATGCGAACGCATAGCCGCCGGGAGGGGCAGCGACGTTGGACGCGGAGGCGGCCGTGGCGGCGGCGGCGGCGGCCAAGGTGGCAGGTTGAGGGCGCGGGGCGGGAGTTTACTGCCGCTTAACGCCCCGTGTAATTACGCCGTCAGGTTTTATTAGCGCAGCGTTATTTAGGCGCGGGGCAGGGCGGGGCGGGGCGGGGCGGGGCGGGGCGGGGCGGGGCGGGGGCGGGCCGACAGCTGCCGGGCGCGCCGTGCCTCACCGGCTCTGACCAACACGCTCAGCCGCTGCCGCGCGCGAGACCCGCTCAAGCCCCGCTGCCCTGAAGCGGCGCGCCTCTGCCCTGTTAAGGTGGCTCCACACATTCGACATTCGCCGAGCAGCGAGCTACTGCTCGCCCGGTCGCGACCAGCTGATGTGTTCGACGAATGTTCGCTCCCTTTGATGTGTGCAAAAGACCTACATGCGGTGGGTAGGGTGAGCGCCGAATGTTCGTCACTCGGCAAATAGCAAGCGACCCATCCTCACTACTCGGGATTCGGCGAGCGGTCGCTCGCTGTTCGCCGAATAGTGAATGTGTGGAGCCGCCTTTACGCTGTCACTGCCACTTCCGATGTTTGCTCTTTGCCTCCCGTCGCCACCTTCTGCCAATTCGTCTCTCCACCGCGTGTCCTATTGTCACCTTCTATCGCCCTGCTATCGCCTGTGGGGAAAATTCGTTAGTAAATATTTCCAACAGAATATCGATATGGGAATCATTAGCGAGTCGTAGGGAGAAAAGCAAGGTTGTGTATATTTTATAAGACATTAGAGAAAAATCTGGCTTGGAGGGAAATTCCGGAAAGAATGCATAAACCCGTTTACTTAACATGTCACGACCATATTAGAAAAATATATCAAAGGAAACAGAACTAATGTTGGAAAAAGCAATTTTGTAAATAGAACTGTCGAGTCATGGAATAGCGGAAGTCTGCAGCACTAACGGAGCCTTTTCCTACAAAAATCAAATCTTTTAGTTAAGATTAGATTCTAGTAATAGTGATGTAAGCGATAATGACGATGGATATAAATAAATAAATAAATAAATAAATGTCTTTATTGGTGGCGAGGCTCAGGCTATTGGATGCCTTCAATAAAATAATATTTTACATTGCATTGCATTGTATTGTATTGCATGCAATTTAGTGTTGTTTATTGTACTATATTATTGTATTTGATGTATTTTGCCCGCGTCCATATTGAATATACACCCATCAACGTGAAAAAGCGCGCATTCATGTATTTATCGCGCCGATCGAGGCG
Organism: Acheta domesticus; assembly: GCA_031308135.1. NCBI lineage: Eukaryota > Metazoa > Arthropoda > Insecta > Orthoptera > Gryllidae > Acheta > Acheta domesticus. The sequence goes on from JAHLJT010000631.1 coordinate 258,684,957, forward strand.
CTCGGAAACTGCTCTTATGAAGAGATGTGGTTGACGGAGGGTGGCGCGGGAAGGGAGGGAAGGGGAAGGAAGGGGGGGAAGGGGAGAGGAAGGAAGAACAGGCGTCGTTCGCGAAACGGCCTACCTGATATCGGCGGGAAGATGAAAGTGTGAAAAATTTTCCACCGTACTTAATGCACAAAGCAAATTAAATAGATTTTCTATGACAAGCACTAGCAATAAAATTGCTGACGGCCCTATTGTTATTTCTATTGCATTTTCAAAAATTTAGGAGATTTAAAAAGTACAGTAGACTAGTTAACGATTAGCAGAAGTAGTTGGAATCGCCTACTTTTGACGAATTACCACTATTATCGTCTGAAAAAATTAAAGAAAATTTTGTTTTTGTGGGATTTTTCCTCACGTTTATCACTATCTTTCCGGCACGATTGTTTCTTACCGGGCCAAATAAAGTGGGTACAGCCCCTTGAAAAACCAGGCCCTAAGAGACCTCTTGTCGTCTCCCCCTTGCGTCCCTGTGCCTCCACCGTCATCCCACCTTTCCCGCTTTTCTATTAGCTCTCGTCGGCCGCCCTCATCCCCCGTGTTTCACCTCGCGAGGTAATTGGCGTCCCCACCATCCCTCCTCTTCTTCCGCCGCCCCGATCATTCACCGAACTCTTCACCTCTGCACAATTCTCCCCTGCCGCCGCCCAAGCACTAAGGATGAATTAACACAGAAGAAGAGGTAAGCACTAAGACTAAATCAAGACTTCAATAATTTGCAAAGAACTCTCTAATTGTAGACAAAAATTTTAATTATTTCATAAACATTTTAAATGAATTATTATTTATTATTCAAATCGTGAATGTTAGAGTTTATTTTCGTATTCATTTAATGGTAAATATTCAACATGATTAGGAAGCCCCATAGTTTGGTCACTCTTCTGGATCCTTAAGATATTCATCCGACTCTGTCCGGCACTCACCCGGCGCCCATTTACTGACGAACTTTCCGAAAATCTCTTCCCGGGAGAGGTGAATCAAGTGTCTCTGACCGGAGGTCTTATGGTTCGAGTCCCGACGGCGGCAGGATTTTTTCGACACTAGCTTGTCAGCTAGGTCGAATTCAGTCGCTGTCTGGAGGAGAATTCTAGCGGCCGGCTGCTCTGGTCGGTAGTTTTCCGTGGTTTCTCCGATCAACACCAGGCGATTGCTCAAGCAGTACCCTAACAAACGGGCCACAGACCGCGCGCAATCTTTTCTTCCTCTTCCTTGCCCTATTCTTCCCCTTACACACACACTTACTTACATGCACTACACAATCACAAATGTCGGGAGACCGATCGGCGACTTGGAGCTTTCACTGGGTGGGGTTGTACACCACTGGTGGGAAACACCTGGTTGGAAAAAAATCATGCTAGCCGATGGTAGGTTGGCGCCGGATCTCACTATCCAGCGGGGAATGGTCACCGCCACTGCCTGAGCAAAAAACATTCCTAATGGCGTGACTAATGTGCTGAGTTCTTGACGCGCCCGGAATCACTAACAATCAATCAATCCGGACGCCTCTTCCCCTCCCCCGCACAGCCGATCCCTGCTGTTTCATGCTTTTGCCACATTAAAAGCTGTGCGAAATTCTCGCTGTTGTCCTCTCTCGGCCTTGTTACACCGTGATAACCCAAAAGCAGCATTGAAGTAGATTACGCCTGTACGGCGTTCTGAGTAATATTCCGATTCGTCCCTTTAGACAGACTTCCCCCCAGCCTCTTTTGACGAGCTTGCTTCGCGTCGGTGATGTATTAATCACCGTCACATATCGTTGAATGGGAACAATGCGGCACTGGCAGAGGTTTTTAAATATTTGTTCTTCCTGTTTAAAGTAAACATTCTCAGGAGTTTAAAATACAATTAGGTTTTAACAATTATATTTTGGAATGTTTCAATTTATATAATATTTTAAAATTCTATTTTATTATTTAAAGATTTGTGCACGGCGGAGCATAGCCTTTAGATATCGTGAGCGTATACGACAGTTATTTGATTTAAGGAATTGGATCCAAGGTGAATCCATGCCTCATTCAATGCAGCAAAAATCCTGGCTTGGTTAAGAGCCTCCCATTGGCGAGACTTGAAGGCCTTATGCAATGGAATCGTTAACGTGGACCTAGTGATATAAACATTTACGTTTAGCATAAGCATGTACGATTAACATGCATGTAGTATTCCTATTGACCTTGCTCGTAAACGTAAATACAAGTACTCAACAATAAAGATTTAATAAATACTCGGCTTATAAATTCTACATGCAATGAATTAAAATGCTCGTGATCATGCCTGGATGATAATTATGTTTCAAATACTATACTGCAAATGATTTTATGAAGCATTTTATGAACAATGATGATGATTTATATAAAGTTCTGTCTTTCCAAGGGACATAGTTTCTGCCTAACGAAAAACACTCGAAGTTCTCTTGATCTTGCTGCAGTACAGAATAGGTATTCAGTTAATGTTGTTTTCAGCTCACGTAAATGCTATCGTGAAGCTCGCAGTTTACGAACTTTTACGTTTACTTCGTATGTTTATGTTCACATTTATGTTCGCGTTCATGTATGTGAATCATGCATTGAGGTACCAAGGCACCAAGCCTTTACGTTTCAATGCGAATGACTTTTAACCTGCTCCAGGACTTTTGTGCTTCAATGTATACTGGGGGCAATGTTACAGTGACCTACTTTACCCTTGAACCTCGTTTCAGGAATTAACAATAAGAAAAATATTATTGAGATGGCGAGTGGGCCAGTCTGGAGCTGGAGGGATACTAGAAGGCTCGCCCGATGAAAAATGCCGCGCTGATTTCCTGCTTTATACAGCTAATTTTTTGTATTATCATATTAACATTATACATTTTTGATTTCCATGAATTTCGCATTTTCCAAAGTTGTTTGTTCTTGTTTTAAAGTTGGCGTTCATTAACATACTGAGCTATGCTAGCGACCATATTGGTGCATCCAGAAGTATTCTAGGTTTCCGCGCACAGCAATTGATCATATGATCCGAAGTCTCGTTCGTGTAGTAAATGTTTCATCCCAGAATATGGCAGTGTCCTTCCCGGCTGGATGGTAAAATCTGGCGCCGACCTACACGTAAGTTTGTGAGGTATTTCTCACTTCAGGTATCTCCCCGTCCCTCTCAGTGAGGCACTGTTCCAGTCGGGGTCCAACCTTAAGCTCCCGACTGGCCCCTAGGCAAGTCGAAGTGAAATGTGAAGTCGAAGTCGAAGTGAAATAGTGAATCGAATGCAAGTGTGTGTGTTTAATAGGAAAGGCCAAAACAAGGAGGAGAAGAAGAAGGAAAGAATCGCGCTTGGTCAATGGCAGATTTGTTTTCCCTTGCAATGGCAGAACCGCTCTGACATTCGCCTGACATTGATCAAAGAAACCACGGAAAATTATTTTCAGAGCAGCCGGCCGCTAAAATTATCTTCGACACAGCATCTAAATTTGACCTACCTTTGTAGCTAGTGATTAGTAAGGCTCATGGGCAGCGTACTCTCTTCCCATGGTGTGTGTGATTCCGGGTTCGATTCCTGGTTGAGGCAAAAATAGAGTTGTAGCTTTCCTTTAAATTCGTTTGTTTCTGTAGCTGTGTGACGAAGAAAAGCTCAGGCAGGCGGAGTTTTCTATAGTTAGAGCGAAGAGAATACGTCATGTTCGCCACACGTCTCTCTTATCCCCTTAGCGAGGGAATTAAACTAGCCCCGGCATGGGAGATACCGTTAGCTCGCCAGCAATGTCGGACAGTCGACCCCAAAATGCCAAATGTACCGTACATAAATGTAGCTAGTGGCGAAAATCCGCCACCGCGGTGGACCGTCGGGTCTCGAACACATGAACCTACCGGTCAGGTACACTGCAGGGTCAGGGTAATTTAGCTCTGAGCTAACTTAACCGATGTATTTTTGTTCAATGGCGAGTTTCAACTGGTAGTGTCTGGAAGGGAATTCTTGCGACCGGCTGCTCTGATCGGTAGTTTTCCGAGGTTTCTCCGTTCAGTACCAGGTGAGTCCCAGGTCGGATCCACGGACGAAAACGGGCCACGGACCGCGCGCGATCATTCTTTCCTCTTCCTTGTCTCATCCTCTCCCCTTACATACACCTTACACTAACATGCACTACACTACCACATTGGGAGACCGATCGGGGGCCTCGAGCATGTCCCGACTGGGGCAGTGCGCAGCTGGTGGGAGATACCTGGTTGGGGAAACCCCGCTTGGCGAAGGTAGCTCGACGCCGAATCTCGCCGTCCAGCGGGCGAAGACCACCACCACCACCATCACAATCATCACCATCATCATCACCACCATCACTACCACCACTACCACCACCTTCATCATCACCACTACCACCACTCCCACCACCTTCATCATCACCACCACCACCACTCCGCCGCCACCACCACCACTCCGCCGCCACCAGCATCACCACCGTCATCACCATCACCACCATCACCATCACCACCACCATCACTTTCCGAGCAAAACATGAACAACACTTGGAATGATGACCCTATTATTTGATGTGCATGGAATCATTATCAATCAATGCAATGCAAAGGGCCCCTGGCCTTTTCGCCCCGTGGGCGTCGTCCGCGCGGGTGCCTGGGAACGGAGCGCCTTTCCGCTCGGAAGCGCCACATGCGCCGTGAGAGGCGGGCTCTTTCACTTGCGGCTCTCTCGGCGATAATTGCACGTGGCCTTTTAAAAGCGAGAAATTATGTGATGATCCAGGATGTGTGGTGCGAGAAATGCGAGACGTATGAGGGACCTTTGCACTCTCATGGAAACCAGTTCTATCTTTTCGATTGCATCTCCAATATCGGGAAGAATATGTGGGTAGATCACAAATTACATACTGTCACCGATTACAATTATATATTTTATAATAGTATTTTGTGTGATTTTTTCTGTCGATGAGACATTTGCGTATATTTAACTGCTAATGTGTTTTAGAGTTAGACCCGTATATGATAGATCAGAGATTTCTTGCGTTGTTCATGAAGTTGTTTTATGAACTAGTATTTTTGAATATAAGTTTCCTCATATTTTTTGAGGTCATGAATAAAAAATGTGAGTGTGACATTGCGTTTGTATACAATTGGGATTGAAGAGACCTATGGATATGAATAAAAGAGACAGTTAATATACAGTAAGTGCTGTAAACAATGAGAAATCCACTGGTTCCTCTTAATCATTGCTGTATCTGTTAAATCCTAATCATATATCACAAAATTCTCGCAGAATCTTGTTCCTCAAACTTACTGATGAAACAATTATCTATAGTCAAACCAGAAAGGATACCGACAACCAAAAAAGAATATTTCCTATAAAATTGCAATCTTTGTGTCACGGTACCTTTTGTGGAATTAGACTACTACGCTTTGGTTTTGGGACGTGCACAAAGACACCAATGCAAATATTATATATTTCGAATAGATATTTTATTTAATGAATAATTTGATACTGACTTACTTGAAAGCAGTGACGGCGAAACGTTCTATGGGTTAAAATTAAATTTAAATATTTACAGTGAAATGGAGGGGAGATAACCAACCCACTGTTTGTCAGCTGAAGTTGCATTGATAAATTAGAGTCTTCTGTACGGTTGTTATGTGCTATGTCTTAATTATTTCTATCTGTAGCTAATTTCCTCTATTGAACTGGCTTCTCCCCGCGGCATATATGGAAACCGGTTATACCCACGTGGCAGCGTTCCAGAACACTTAATTCAAACTCCAAAATATTTTTTTGATACGAACTTAAACTCAGCAAACGACGGGACTTTATGTAATGCTGAAAATGTAGATCACTCCCAAAATTATGAATATATTATTAGTATTATTATATTAATACAATTATTAATATTTTTGTTGTTATTCGCCGCAGAACGTGAATCTAGAGAGTGATTAATCAGCCTATAATTACTAGATTCCCTTGCCAATATAAACACATTATTCCTATTGTTAACAAGATAGCAAACACGGAGAGTAAAGAATAAAGACCACTTGGTGGTGTCCCAGTCCAGAATCTAAATGTATGGTAGGTCTTTGGCGAGAATTAGGAGCTCTAGGAATCATGGTTTAGATTCTCCTCATAACGGTAGTAGCACACCTTTTCATGCTCTGTCCATACGAGGAAAAAGGACAATAGCCAGCAACTCAAAATCCGCTTTAGATAGTTCTACGCTTCTTAGTAATGGGGGACGGCGGGAACAATGTACCCAAGAGTAGTGATTTTTTTAGGCAACGACTTACTGTTTCATCGTTTATGACTTTCATTATCAGAATATTCTTAATTCTAAATGACAGTTTCCTCTTTGGAACGCTTTTAGGATATGTACAAAATAATAGAAAACCGTCGTTTTGCGTCGTCCCTTTGTGGAAATCCCTTTGTGTTCTCCTACTGAGTCCTGCTCATAAACATCTTGAAATCTTATTATCCTATCTGTAGATGTAGAAAACAGTTGTGCGATCGGGGTAACACAGTAAGTGGAGAACTGGTTCTTGAAGAAAATCGACGTAGCCATCTGACCTCGCGGAAAAGACAGGAAGAACAGAAAACGTTCAAAATATTTATGCCCTTGCCACAGTTAAAACCTCTAAAAATATTTTAAAACTTCATCAGAAAATAATTGTAATATTTTTCTAAATTCATCTGTTATTCGTTCTTAAATATATATCGTTTTCCTTCAATTATATTGCAATTTATTTACCCCTCCCCGCCATTGGTGTTTTCCGGATACTGGAATAGTGTGGGTATGCAACTACTATGGACTACATTGACTCCAATTTTCACTTAGTTTTCACCTTCTGACAGACGAAGAACTAGAGCAGCTGCAGCAACCACTCTATGCAAAACGTAAGGATTTAAGTTCGAATTGTGCGTGAGACAGACGATTTGTGGTTGTAATGGGAAAGTGAAGGACAAATCACCCAAATCCCTTGTAAAAAATGAATTCACAATTGCTTAAATTTAGCGTAAAGCAGTAAAGCAGCCAAAACACTAAAGAATCAATATATTACACAATTTCTGCCGTTAACAAGTAACACATGTACTCATAGGCACCTTCAATTTTTAAAGTCAGCAGAGAGGTATTTCTACAAGTGGAGCACGCGGTATTAAAATCTTCTGTTGTTCATTTGAATACATGAGGGAACACCTCTAGATACCATAACACATGAACAGAATTATTTTGTCAAAAGTCGTTACATTTTGGTGCCATTCCCAGCATTTCTTATTGAAGCAGTGGATCCTAATCATTAGTAAAAAACTACAACTCAGTTATATCGTTTGCGTTTTAAGTATTACTCCCAACTTTTCGTCGTTCACAGTTTTCTATTGCCGTGTAATAGATTGCAAAATCATAATTCAGGTAGTCACAATTATTGTTTTGACACTAGTGAATTGATTATAACTTCTACGATGTATGTCAATAGTTAGAAATATTATAGTATACTGTAAAGCAAGGAAGTGAAACATTGAATCTGGATACACAATATGTCGGTGGGCCTGTTGCATCCAACTGACACAATGAACCGTGGATGCACTTTTGTTCTTTGTGGATGCAAATTTTTTGTACCCTGAATGTGACAATGATTTGATCTACATTTCTCATTTCCAATGCACGCACAGATTGAAACAAATATGCGCTGCCTCCCACCATATGAGAGTTATCTATAGTTTGTTAGATACTCAGGCACTCGAAAAATGTCCAAAAACAATGAAAAAGTTTAGATTTTGACTGAAAAAATTGGATGATGTTATTTCTCCTTTTCATATATTGCGCGTACCAACTAAACCAACTGAGTATACACCTACTGAATTCTTATACCCAGTGCGCCACTGCTTTTCACACAACTGAAGTTATGCGACAGCAAAGCTCCTTAGAAGAGGCCGTTCGCTATTAAATATATGCTCTTCAGATGTTGCGATTTGGAACTGCAACATTTTTGATGTTCTTAATATGTACGGAACTGTCGTTCAGTATATATTCTGCTTTATTGCAGAATTCTCGAAGACTGTTTTTCTTAAAATATTTAATTCGTTGTAGTGTTATAGGAGACCCTTTTATTTTCTTTAAATGTTTTCCCCAGATAGACGGTAAGGGACGCTAAAAATGGTGCAGACCTTATTTTAGTTGAACTTTTTGAATTTTTGAAAATTGAAAAAGTTAAAAAATGTGAGAATGTATTTGCTTTTGTAGCTCCACTTCGTCACTACGTTACTAGAACAAGCACTAATTTTTTACCCCCATTTTTAACGCAACAAATTTGAACTCAAAAAATTTAGTGAAAAAATTTTTGAGAAAATAATAAATAATGTTTAAAAGTGCTTACAGTATATTTTACGTAATAATACCGAAAGTGACTCATATTTTTTTTAAATTGTTAATGACCAAATTTTAAGATCTGACTTTGAAAAAAATATACATCTTCAATATTGTAGTAGGAAGACACCCAACTTTTTTGAACGTTTTCAATCCTTGAAAATTCAGATATTTTAAGGACTGTTAGATCTACGCCATTTGTTTTGAGTTTTTTGTACGGTATTTGCAAAGAAAGCTTAATTAAAAAATTTGAAGCAATTTAAAAAAACAATATGTTGTTGAGGATTTATGTAATGTATCCAAAATCAAGATATCCGTTTCAAACGCGCTGGGCTCCGAGTTCGTTTAGATCAATTAGCAAATATCAATTACCGAGAAAATCGCCTGAAAACTAGAGGCACTAACTTTGACCATTGACGGACAGACAGGTATCGGTTTTGCCGTAAACTGATATTTCGGTACCAAGGACCTACAAAACGTAGTTTCTTATTAGAAGAGGTGTTAGGTTAAGTAATTCACTGCATGTAGGAACAAGATATATCCATTAAGCTTTTTTGACTAAAAATCATTGCTTTCTATCGCATCCTTACGATATTTTCTTTTTACTACATAAGTACGTAGTGAGGCAAGAAAGTAAAATGAAGTCACGAGATAAATATGCTTAATATTTTTGTGGACAATGCAAATGCGTATATCATCAATTGCATAATAATTGAAAAGTTAAGAGCGTTACTGAAAAGTTTTGTAGAGTTTCTATTTGTAAGAACTATTAAAATGTTTCATTCAGTATTCCTCATAGAAGAGCATGACAGAGTATTTTGTACACGTAGATCAGTTACCCCGTGAATTGAAAGTAGTAAAAATAATGCGATTAAAATGTTTAATAGAGTCCCACCAATTCTAGCACATATTTTTGTATCGCAATTACTCGCGTGTTCAATTTTATTTAACAGTTGTTTATGTTGTATTATTGTTTCATTATGAATCAAATTCGTGCAATTAATATTTCAAATTTAATTTGTCATTGAGGTCTAGAGATGATTGAGATGTAATACCGCTTAAAAATGGCATAAAGGCTCACAATGTCTCTTTATAATAAGCACTCGAATCAAAATCACAGGCATGATGTGAAGTATTACATTAAGCAAATTTATTTAAGAAAGGCAAATCATAAAATACAATCAAAAGCAAAAAACAAAATAATTTCACCAAACTAAAAAATACAGGAATACTTATGAACTAAAATAAGCGTTCTCAGTACTACGTTCATTGCAAACAAGTGTGTGTTTTCATCGCGGGAGGTGGCGGTGATCTTCCTGAAAATCTTCCCCCGCTGGACGCGGAGATTCAGCGCCTACCCACCGTCTGCTAACGGGGTTTTCTCCAACCAGGTATCTCCCACCAGCGGAGCACCGCCCCAGCCGGGACAAGCTCTAAGCTCCTGGCGACTCACCCCTCATATATGGTGCGTGTAAATGTGTAAATAAGGGGTGAGGATAGTACAAGAAAAAGGAAGGAAAGATCGCGCGCGGTCCGTGGCCCGTTTGTTAGGGTACTGCTCCGGCATTCAACTAGTGTTGATCGAAGAAACCACGGAAAAGCACCTACGAGAGCAGCCGATAGAATTCTCCTTCAGACAGCGACTGAATTCGTTCTAGCTTAGTATACTGCGATTTTTGTAACTTTGCCCCTGACAGGAATCAGCTGTTTCGCTGCCATTCAGTCGGGAGCTTAGTTTTCGCTACAGTGACGACACTATGGTGACGTTTAAGCTCCCGATTGGATGAAACCGTCAACAGCTGATTCCTGTCAGGGGCAAAGTTACGAAAATCGCAGATAGTTATTGTGGAAACTCCTGCCACTGTGGAGAGCACTAGGGCCTCCTGGTCAGCGACTGAATTCGTCCTAGCTTAGTAGTTATTGTGGAAACTCCTGCCACCGTCGAAAGCACTAGGGCCTCCTGGTCAGCTACTGAATTCGTCCTAGCTTAGTAGTTATTGTGGAAACTCCTGCCACCGTCGAGAGCACTAGGGCCTCCTCGTCAGCGACTGAATTCGTCCTAGCTTAGTAGTTATTGTGGAAACTCCTGCCACCGTGGAGAGCACTAGGGCCTCCTGGTCAGCGACTGAATTCGTCCTAGCTTAGTAGTTATTGTGGAAACTCCTGCCACCGTCGAGAGCACTAGGGCCTCCTGGTCAGCGACTGAATTCGTCCTAGCTTAGTAGTTATTGTGGAAACTCCTGCCACTGTGGAGAGCACTAGGGCCTCCTGGTCAGCGACTGAATTCGTCCTAGCTTAGTAGTTATTGTGGAAACTCCTGCCACTGTGGAGAGCACTAGGGCCTCCTGGTCAGCGACTGAATTCGTCCTAGCTTAGTAGTTATTGTGGAAACTCCTGCCACCGTGGAGAGCACTAGGGCCTCCTGGTCAGCGACTGAATTCGTCCTAGCTTAGTAGTTATTGTGGAAACTCCTGCCACCGTCGAGAGCACTAGGGCCTCCTGGTCAGCGACTGAATTCGTCCTAGCTTAGTAGTTATTGTGGAAACTCCTGCCACCGTCGAGAGCACTAGGGCCTCCTGGTCAGCGACTGAATTCGTCCTAGCTTAGTAGTTTATTGTGGAAACTCCTGCCACCGTCGAGAGCACTAGGGCCTCCTGGTCAGCGACTGAATTCGTCCTAGCTTAGTAGTTATTGTGGAAACTCCTGCCACCGTCGAAAGCACTAGGGCCTCCTGGTCAGCTACTGAATTCGTCCTAGCTTAGTAGTTATTGTGGAAACTCCTGCCACCGTCGAGAGCACTAGGGCCTCCTCGTCAGCGACTGAATTCGTCCTAGCTTAGTAGTTATTGTGGAAACTCCTGCCACCGTGGAGAGCACTAGGGCCTCCTGGTCAGCGACTGAATTCGTCCTAGCTTAGTAGTTGTTGTGGAAACTCCTGCCACCGTCGAGAGCACTAGGGCCTCCTGGTCAGCGACTGAATTCGTCCTAGCTTAGTAGTTATTGTGGAAACTCCTGCCACTGTGGAGAGCACTAGGGCCTCCTGGTCAGCGACTGAATTCGTCCTAGCTTAGTAGTTATTGTGGAAACTCCTGCCACTGTGGAGAGCACTAGGGCCTCCTGGTCAGCGACTGAATTCGTCCTAGCTTAGTAGTTATTGTGGAAACTCCTGCCACCGTGGAGAGCACTAGGGCCTCCTGGTCAGCGACTGAATTCGTCCTAGCTTAGTAGTTATTGTGGAAACTCCTGCCACCGTCGAGAGCACTAGGGCCTCCTGGTCAGCGACTGAATTCGTCCTAGCTTAGTAGTTATTGTGGAAACTCCTGCCACCGTCGAGAGCACTAGGGCCTCCTGGTCAGCGACTGAATTCGTCCTAGCTTAGTAGTTATTGTGGAAACTCCTGCCACCGTCGAAAGCACTAGGGCCTCCTGGTCAGCTACTGAATTCGTCCTAGCTTAGTAGTTATTGTGGAAACTCCTGCCACCGTCGAGAGCACTAGGGCCTCCTCGTCAGCGACTGAATTCGTCCTAGCTTAGTAGTTATTGTGGAAACTCCTGCCACCGTGGAGAGCACTAGGGCCTCCTGGTCAGCGACTGAATTCGTCCTAGCTTAGTAGTTGTTGTGGAAACTCCTGCCACCGTCGAGAGCACTAGGGCCTCCTGGTCAGCGACTGAATTCGTCCTAGCTTAGTAGTTATTGTGGAAACTCCTGCCACTGTGGAGAGCACTAGGGCCTCCTGGTCAGCGACTGAATTCGTCCTAGCTTAGTAGTTATTGTGGAAACTCCTGCCACTGTGGAGAGCACTAGGGCCTCCTGGTCAGCGACTGAATTCGTCCTAGCTTAGTAGTTATTGTGGAAACTCCTGCCACCGTGGAGAGCACTAGGGCCTCCTGGTCAGCGACTGAATTCGTCCTAGCTTAGTAGTTATTGTGGAAACTCCTGCCACCGTCGAGAGCACTAGGGCCTCCTGGTCAGCGACTGAATTCGTCCTAGCTTAGTAGTTATTGTGGAAACTCCTGCCACCGTCGAGAGCACTAGGGCCTCCTGGTCAGCGACTGAATTCGTCCTAGCTTAGTAGTTATTGTGGAAACTCCTGCCACCGTCGAGAGCACTAGGGCCTCCTGGTCAGCGACTGAATTCGTCCTAGCTTAGTAGTTATTGTGGAAACTCCTGCCACCGTCGAGAGCACTAGGGCCTCCTGGTCAGCGACTGAATTCGTCCTAGCTTAGTAGTTATTGTGGAAACTCCTGCCACCGTCGAGAGCACTAGGGCCTCCTGGTCAGCGACTGAATTCGTCCTAGCTTAATAGTTATTGTGGAAACTCCTGCCACCGTCGAGAGCACTAGGGCCTCCTGGTCAGCGACTGAATTCGTCCTAGCTTAGTAGTTATTGTGGAAACTCCTGCCACCGTCGAGAGCACTAGGGCCTCCTCGTCAGCGACTGAATTCGTCCTAGCTTAGTAGTTATTGTGGAAACTCCTGCCACCGTGGAGAGCACTAGGGCCTCCTGGTCAGCGACTGAATTCGTCCTAGCTTAGTAGTTATTGTGGAAACTCCTGCCACCGTCGAGAGCACTAGGGCCTCCTGGTCAGCGACTGAATTCGTCCTAGCTTAGTAGTTATTGTGGAAACTCCTGCCACTGTGGAGAGCACTAGGGCCTCCTGGTCAGCGACTGAATTCGTCCTAGCTTAGTAGTTATTGTGGAAACTCCTGCCACTGTGGAGAGCACTAGGGCCTCCTGGTCAGCGACTGAATTCGTCCTAGCTTAGTAGTTATTGTGGAAACTCCTGCCACCGTGGAGAGCACTAGGGCCTCCTGGTCAGCGACTGAATTCGTCCTAGCTTAGTAGTTATTGTGGAAACTCCTGCCACCGTCGAGAGCACTAGGGCCTCCTGGTCAGCGACTGAATTCGTCCTAGCTTAGTAGTTATTGTGGAAACTCCTGCCACCGTCGAGAGCACTAGGGCCTCCTGGTCAGCGACTGAATTCGTCCTAGCTTAATAGTTATTGTGGAAACTCCTGCCACCGTCGAGAGCACTAGGGCCTCCTGGTCAGCGACTGAATTCGTCCTAGCTTAGTAGTTATTGTGGAAACTCCTGCCACCGTCGAGAGCACTAGGGCCTCCTGGTCAGCGACTGAATTCGTCCTAGCTTAGTAGTTATTGTGGAAACTCCTGCCACCGTCGAGAGCACTAGGGCCTCCTGGTCAGCGACTGAATTCGTCCTAGCTTAGTAGTTATTGTGGAAACTCCTGCCACCGTCGAGAGCACTAGGGCCTCCTGGTCAGCGACTGAATTCGTCCTTGCTTAATAGTTATTGTGGAAACTCCTGCCACCGTTGAGAGCACTAGGGCCTCCTGGTCAGCGACTGAATTCGTCCTAGCTTAATAGTTATTGTGGAAACTCCTGCCACCGTCGAGAGCACTAGGGCCTCCTGGTCAGCGACTGAATTCGTCCTAGCTTAGTAGTTATTGTGGAAACTGCTGCCACCGTGGAGAGCACTAGGGCCTCCTGGTCAGCGACTGAATTCGTCCTAGCTTAGTAGTTATTGTGGAAACTCCTGCCACCGTCGAGAGCACTAGGGCCTCCTGGTCAGCGACTGAATTCGTCCTAGCTTAGTAGTTATTGTGGAAACTCCTGCCACTGTGGAGAGCACTAGGGCCTCCTGGTCAGCGACTGAATTCGTCCTAGCTTAGTAGTTATTGTGGAAACTCCTGCCACTGTGGAGAGCACTAGGGCCTCCTGGTCAGCGACTGAATTCGTCCTAGCTTAGTAGTTATTGTGGAAACTCCTGCCACCGTGGAGAGCACTAGGGCCTCCTGGTCAGCGACTGAATTCGTCCTAGCTTAGTAGTTATTGTGGAAACTCCTGCCACCGTCGAGAGCACTAGGGCCTCCTGGTCAGCGACTGAATTCGTCCTAGCTTAGTAGTTATTGTGGAAACTCCTGCCTCCGTGGAGAGCACTAGGCCCCTTCTGGCCAGAGGCGCTGCAGTGGGCCGGTCCGGCACCTCGTGCTGCGTGGCGTCGCGGAGGCGGCGGTGGCCCCGCCGCGCGCACTGGGGCGCGCTTCCCGGCGGCGGCGGCGCCGGCGGCGGCAGCGGCGCGTCGCGGCGCCAAGAGGCGTTAAAAAAGCGCGGCTGCCCTAATCGCCTTTTAATTCTGTCGCCGCCGCGCGCGCCGCGCTTCCTGTACCGCCGCCCCCGCCCCCGTCATCTTCGCCACCTCCAGTGCCGCGCCGTAACCGTCGTCTCCTGGAAAGAAGGAACAGTGAGCCCGCAGCACAGTTGCCAACCGTCCCGATTTTTTTGAATTTGTCCCGCGTCCCGGCAGTTACCTAGTCGGGACGGCAATGGTCCCGATATTTTAGACTTTCCATTTAAAAAGTTAATTTCTGTTTATAAAATTTATTTTTATAATAATTTTCAATTTTTTGTATTCGAAGCTTAATGCCAAGAAAATGCCCAAAATTGCATTATTTTGTCTTCAAAATTTACCCAGCCCCCCCCCCTTCAGGTGGTTGGACCTGAGTCCCGATTTCATCTAGAAACAAGCTGGTAATCCTGGCCCGCAGTCTCTCAATAGCGAATTTGTGCACGCCATAGCGAGCAGTAGGATTATCGATCTTCTGCGCATGCGCAGATGCACTGAAGTGATGCGAAACTTGAACTGCGCATGCGCAGAAGATCGATAGTGCTCAAACGTTCGAGAGTACATAAACTCCCTAATAAGTTGTTTCGGGGCACTATCGATCTTTCGCGCATGCGCTGTTCAAGTTTCGTAACTTTTGTGCATGTGCGCATGTGCAGAAGATCGAGATTGCAGTCGATTACTTTACGCTATGCCGTGCAAAAACACTCTAATTTCTCCACCGGCAGTCACTGTTAAATCTCGTCTCGTCTTGTCAATGATCATATACTTTTCTTCAAAGGATATATTTCCTTTTAATATTGTAAAAAACGTTTTGTGCTACATTTTTAGTAGCATTGAGAAGGGCTGTCACACACTTCTTCATTCGCCTTCATTTTATTTTTAACTCATTTCTCCGAATATTCGTGTAGAGAACAAATTGTATACAAACAGTTTATTAAAATAATATAATTGATGTCTTAGATTTTAAGGAAGCATACTAGCAAACAGTCGAAAGTAAGCAGTCGGACAGATAGATAATTAAGAGTGATGTTATTGTATTTGTTTTATCGAAGAAAAATTGATCCATTGTTTATTTGCAAACACACCTCTTTAGCCAAAATGTTACTTTAGTTTCTACGCTTGATAGTAAGGGAAATGGGGTTACTTCAGGATCAAAGAGCTCTCTTGTAATGTGATTTCACATCCCCGGAGCGAAAACCATCACCACGAATATCTTTATCAAGCTCTCCATTAATCAGAAAATTGCGTGGAGAGTGTTCTGGACAGCTGAGAGGAAAATGAAGCGTTTTGCAACCATGTATCTGGATGAACTTCTCATGAAGTTGCTTGCATATTAACTAACTGACACGAAGAAAAAAGCTGCGCAGTTTTTTATAGCATTCCAGTATATGTCTTAAGACTGTCACAGTTTCAGTCAAGCTAATTCAAAGAGCAGTGCATCAATAAAACACACACGCACACAAAAATGTTGTCAGACCGAAAGATTTGACATATATTTCTGTGTGTCGACGAGCAGAATCTGAATCTGAAACCAGAATTGCCACCACCCTCCAAGATTTTTTATCGCAAAATCACATTGTGAAATTGTAGATTGTAAATTCCACGGTCTTTTTTATTTTTTATTTAAATAAACTGGAGGGTGGGGGCGCAATTCTGTCAATAGTTTCAAATTTAGCACATCAACATATGCACAAAGAAACGTGTGTCAAGTCTTTGCGTCTAACAACCTCTGAAAAGAAAAATACAAATTCACAGTGGTTTTTCGCGACTTAAAATCAACTGGACGGTGATGGCGCAATTCTGGCTCCAGATTCGATTATATAAAGAAACGTGGCAAGTCTTCAAGTCTGACAACTCGTTTTGTGTGTACCTGTGTAATGATCCCATGGTCGAAGAATCTGACATGGCGAGGACGCTTAGTTTGAAGAATTGACGGAAGATGCAGGAAAACTCACACTGCCCCCTCGCTGCTGTTTACTTGCCTTCATTGCCATTTTAAGAAGAACGCGTACGAGTAGCACCAACGTCACTTTCCGCACCATTAATAAATGACTGCAGTAAAGATAATGTATTTAATGAGTCCCTTGCCCTCCCCAATAATATTTGTGTACTCCTCTCAGTATAAACGGTAATTTTCGACGATTGCGACTGATGTGTAGAAATAGGGAGAGGAAGAGCGATCCGAGAGTGAACAGAGGATAAATCGCGAAAATTATCCTGAACGCACTAAGTGAATTGCCTTCTATATAGTGTGATATTTATTACTATATGTTATATTTTTATGTTAGTGGTTTCAGCCGAAAACCTGCGATAATTCATATTATATATGAATGATTAGAGGTAACGAAACCACAATGAAGTTCAAATAGAGTATTTAACACTCATTAAACCGAACGTAACATGTGTAAGTATTATCTTTCCTAAAATTTATCTATTATATCTGTTTTTAAAATTCATTGTATTAATTTAAACATTTTATATGTTTTAGATAATAATGTTGCTTGGGTAATAATGTTGCTAATGTTTCGTACCACTGAAGATGGAGAAATTCCCCTGAAACTTGTTTGATGTAATATCTTTTAAATACATTAATTGAAATTTATTCATTGTGATCTGAATACCTCTAATCATTCATTTATATTAGCATTACTAGCTGAGCCCGCGTTACATCGCACAAAAGGAAGAGCTGTAGAAAAAGTTATAACAGAAAGTACTATATACGCACTATAAGGAAAATCGAAAACACAAAAAATGTTTTATGATGTAGAGTACTTATTCTTCAAAACTAATGAAATGAAATCATAAATTCTTGAACAGTACAATATCTATTCATTGTTACCACAGAATTAAATATGTTCTGATAATAAAATTTATATATTTTACATTTACCATATTTATTGAGATCTGTATGTGTATATTGTAGCGGACTAGGATATCTTACTAACCATCATGACTTAAAACTTAATCCATCACTACTGAATTGAATTGATCATCATATCTTTCGATGGGAGAAATTGTAAATTGTTTTGGATATTTCTTTTGAGATAATAAATATTGGAAGAGTATTTCCGGTATCTGATCCGATTGTATTTGAGCCTCTTACAAATTGAAAAGTAAATGTAATTTAATGTTTGCCTTTTATATTACAGACGTTTCATAATCCAATTTTAGGATATTTAAGTATTATTTATGTTTATTTTATAAGCTATTATACATCTCGATTTTAAAGAAAATATCTCATTTGACAGGAAAGTATTTATCATTCTTCTCGAGCCTTCCATTTTTCTTTCAACGTTCCTTTGAGTTAAAGGATATTCTTGTCCACTATATTTCACAGTTCTTGTCCAGTGTTCACGTCGCTCTCGAACGGTTGCATTTCTTTCGTGATGCACCAGCCGCGATCCCTCATGCGAGTGGCGGCACCTGCAGATGGCTCCGGCGCAACAGTTAGATGTTCCGCACTTTATGTCTCCACGCCGACTGCCGCCGTCAGCTGCCGCGGCGGCGGAGCCTCTGCTCGTCGACACGGCTCTCCGGGCGATTCGGCACGCCCCGTCACACGCCTCTGCCCGCCGCCCACAGCCGTCGCCCGCCCCCCGCCTTACGCCCCACTCCCATCGCCCGCACCTCCCGCCCCGCCCCGCTCC